>JBBPTK010000480.1:0-14907 GCA_038094135.1 Spongiforma cf. squarepantsii
TGCTGAAGAGGGCGGTGGAAAGGGAGACTGACTCGTCGAGGAACGAGACATGTCTTAGCAAGTATTTGTTGATATTGATGTCATGTCATGTATAAGTTCTTGACTCGATCGATTCGATCAAACTTGAACCGTACCATGTCTTCCCTTCCACACATCCCAGGTACAGACCCTTCGTCATGCGTGCTAGATACTTTCCGCACCGCCATCGCGAAACGCCTATCCGATCGGTTACCCCAGCTCTCCATAGAACAGGCTTACTCCGGTGTCGATTATGGAAAAAAAGGCGTCGACTTCACAGTGGCCCTTCCCCGGTTCAGACTGCCCGGAAAACCAGACGAGCTTGCAAAGCAGGTCCTGCAGGACGTACGTTTCCCTTCTTTTCCATGTCGTGATTTTTGTGCATGTCTTTCTCATAGTTTCAACCGGGCGATTACATCGCATCGATAACGCACGATAAACAATTCCTCCATTTCCAACTCAACAATGCTACCCTCATTCGCAAAGTCCTAGATCAAATCCATACACTCACCTACGACTCCCCGTCCGGCAAACCATCCTACGGTACCAACACCATCGGTGCTGGCAAAAAAGTTGTCATCGAATACTCCTCTCCGAATATCGCAAAGTCTTTCCACGTCGGACACCTCCGAAGTACCATCATCGGTGCCTTCCTGGCGAACCTGTACAAGGCCTGTGGCTGGCAAGTCGAGTCTATTAACTACCTTGGCGATTGGGGTACCCAGTTTGGCATGATAGCCTCTGGATTCGAAAAATACGGTTCCAAGGAAGAGCTCTCCAAAGATGCGATCAAACATTTGTATGATGTCTACGTCAAAGTAAACAAGGAGGCCGACGCGGACCCCAATGTCAAACTGGCCGCCGCGCGGATGTTCAAACGAATGGAAGACGGGGATGAGACAGTTCTTGCCAACTGGCGAGAATGGCGGGAGCTGAGCATCAAAAAATACATCGAGGAATACGATCGTTTGAACGTTTCCTTTGATCGATACACGGGCGAGAGCGAAGTTGGGAAGGAGTGGATGGACAAAGCAATCGACCGTCTCGACGGACTTGGACTCATTAGTGACGCGAACGGTGCCAAGCTCGTCGACCTCGAAAAGTGGAAGCTTGGAAAGGCCGTCCTCCGAAAAGCGGGTTCGTTTCAACTTGAATATTCCTGGAGTACCGTCTGACGTCATGAAATCAGACGGAACCTCGATTTATCTCACGCGAGACATTGCTGGCGCGATCGAACGATGGGAAAAGTATCAGTTCGACAAGATGATCTATGTCGTTGCGTCCCAACAGGATCTACATTTGGCTCAGTTTTTCCAGATACTGAAGCTGATGGAGTTTCCATGGGCCGATCGCCTTGAACATGTCAACTATGGTATGGTGCTTGGTATGAGCACTCGTAAAGGTACCGCTGTTTTCTTGGACCAGATAATCAAGGAAGCCACCTCCGTGATGCATGAGCAGATGAAGCGGAATGAAGAAAAGTATAATTCGATAGAGGATCCGGAACGTGTCAGTCAAGAAGTTGGCATAACTGGCATCAAGATACAAGATATGGCTGCTAAACGGTAAGATTTCGGATGACCAATTGTGCTGACTGACCTCTCCGGGCAGGATTAATAACTATAACTTTAACTGGGACCGCATGCTGTCGTTCGAGGGCGATACCGGGCCTTACCTACAGTATGCTCATGTGCGATTGACATCCATGGAGCGCAAAAATCCATCACTCCTTCCCCTTCCTCCGCCTTCTCAAATCGATACTTCATTGCTTGCCGAGTCCGGACATGCTAGAGATATCGTCATTTTACTTGGATCATATCCGGATGTTGTCAAGACTGCGCTCAAGACCCACGAACCAAGCGGCATTGTCACATTTGCATTCCGTCTCGCGCACGCGATCTCGAGTGCTTGGGAGACTCTTGAGGTGAAAGGTGAATCTGACTTGGAGAAGGCAAGAGCAAGGCTCTGGTTATACATCTGCGCACGGGATGTGTTAGGGGCTGCGATGCGCCTATTAAGCATACGACCGTTGGAGAGGATGTAACAACTTTATAAGGTTCGTGAACACTTTACAATCTTTGTACATTCATCTGGATTCGGGATGGTGTGGATAATTCAAGTTGGTACATTACAATAGACATGTACATAGTCCAACTTTACTCCACAGCATATGCCAGACTGTCTAATGGTAGTAATGTGCAGGGCCAGGTTGGGCCACTAAGTTAGGTGTCAGCTCTCATAGGTAAGATTACCTGTTATTTTATTTCAAGGGACACATCCATTCTGAATGGTCATTGAACTGTACCTTGCTTCTCTTCTACTGTGTCATATCCATTCCTGAAAACCAAACCCATCTCCAGCCTTCTCCAGATTGATCCTGACATATTTGCTCTTGGAGTTGTACTTTCCTATCAGACTTCCAATACATTGCCATGTTCTCCCTTTATGTACTTCCTTGGATAAAGCCCACAGCTTCTGCTTAGGTTCCAAATCATTACTAATTCAATGTTCCTTCCTTGTCATGATTTCTAATCCCTTATTCATGCCCTCCATTTCTTATTATGAACTCTAATCAGATTCCTAGTATACAAACCCTATGTACAGTACTTCCAATGTATTCCTTCAGTTCAAATATTAACATTAAACCTCTAAGTCCTTCTCCATCTTCTCCTTGTCTCTGAAATCTGAGGACCATAGTTTGGCAAGTGTGCAACACATACATCCTGCACCAACATCCTCATCTTGGCCTCCATACCCCTCTGTCTCAGACCTCCATCTGTACTGTCTCTGTACTTTCCCCTCAGTTTCCCTTTGATCTCCCTTGGACTTAGGTCTGGAGCACCACCTCTGCATCCCCTACTTCAGCAAGGGCATTTTCTATCCTTGCTAAGCAACTTCCATCAACCTCCTCCACTCCAAATTGTTCATGCCCTCCTTTGTCACCTCTGATGCCCTTACCCTGTTTACACTCTGCCAAGTCTACATGGAAGGCCCAGAGAATGGCTTCCCTACCTTCACTGTGCCTGTTTCTTCCAGAGGCTGGGCAAGGAGATGGATTCAGGGGTGGCAATGATCCCAATGACCCTGATGATAATTCTGACTCATTCTTGGACTCCTCTAAATCTACACCAGACATGCAGGAGTTGTTCAGGAATGATATTGATGAAACCCTTCATTGAACTAGCTGGAGTGATCAGATCTATGATGTGCAATGCTCTCCATTCCTGGAAGTCTGAAGGCACCAAGCCTAAGATCCATGAACCTGACCCATTCAATGGAACTGAACCCAAGAAACTCCATCACTTTATTGTCCAATGTGAACTCATGTCCCAAGTAAACTCAAAGACCTTCTGAAAGGATTGTACCAAGGTTACCTTTGCCCAATCCTACCTTAAGGGTGTTGTGCTCAATTACTTTGAGCCCAACCTCCTGGCCTTTCAGGCCCTAGGAGTCTGACTACTTTGCATGGACAATTGGGCTTTCTTCCTTTTTAAACTTCAGTCCAACTACAGCCCATACAACCCTATGCTGATGCAGAGTATCAGAGAAACCTTCCCATGGATAATTTCACCAAATATCTTCTAATAGTGATAATTCTGATAATATGGGATATTCTCAGAATTCTATATACTCTATATATTAGATAGAAGACTACAGTATATCAGAGTGTAGTAAGAAAGTCATTCTCATAAATAACTTCACCAAATACCTTTTAATAGTCAATAATTTCTGATGATTCTCTATATTCTACATATGTAATAGGTAGTAAATCATAGTGTATCAAACTGTAGTAAAAAGTGTGCAAAAGTGTCATGACTGTGACAACTCCACTCCACTATAGACTCCTCTGCTTCTATTCCAACCTATTCCAACTCATTCTATTTAGTTCTGACTCCGACTTCATTATGTCATCCAGTATTTCACTTACCTGGTCACCGATTTACTCGCAACTGCTCTTTCCTCTGTCATCATTTCCTTTGTCATTCTTCCAGTTATCTTCTTTCTTCATACATAGCCTCTTTAGTCATCCTCTTCATTCTGTATTGCCTCTGTCTAGTATTTAGTTCTGCTTTGTCTGTACTCTGTTCCCTTAGTCTGAAGATTGTGTGTTGTATCTTACATAGTTCCTTCTCCTCTGCTCAAATCTAATTCCTATTCAACTCTGAACTCCAAAATATGAGGACTGGGATCAGGCAGGGGCACAGCACTGTGTCATCAGTTGCTGAGGCCAAAGTCCTCACCAACCCTGACTCATCTGACCCTGCCTTCAGTCAGACCAGAGTGGAGTAGAACAGGACTCTGACAAAAAGTATATAAATGTGTAGTAAAAATATATATACAAAAAGCATAGCAAAGTTAGGAAAAAGTGTAGCAAAGTGTAGGAAAAGTGTAGGAAAAGTGTGGTAAAAAGTCCATCTGTGTCATGACTGTAACAACTCCACTCCATTCACAGACAACTCTACTCTGATCTTAGATCACTGTGCTTCTATTCTGCTCTTCATCAATGAACTGCATCAAGTCTGTTCCATGACATTTTCAACAAGTCATTTTGTGACCACTGGACAAAACAGGATCAGTCTTCACAATCTTGACAAAATCCTTCCTTCCCCCTACTATGACAATGCGAGTAAAGTTCTCTGACTCTATCTGTATTTAGCTCCTCCCTTCTTCTCCACTGACCATTCAGTATGACTGAATCACATGCCTGAATAGGGTGAAGCCAGAGGAAACTCTGGTGGAAGCTCATAGTGATTCTGATGTGCAAATTGATTGTTGGATTTGGATATAGGGGTGAAAGACTAATTGAACTGGTTCCTGCCAAAGTTTCCCTCAGGATAGCAGAAACTCAGATCAGATTTATGTGGTGAATCTGATTATGTAACATGTGACCTGGTATTTACTCATGTCGGAAAACTTACGTGCGCGGTGGTGCTGATTGGCTGACGCCTTGACGGGTGATGTGATGAGGTGAGCACGTGAGTGGTGGCACAGCTCGGGGTTCCCCGACTGTGCTGTGTTTGGGCATGCTCCCCTCGGGCGAGTTCGGGAGAGGGGGAGTGTGAGCGCGACTCACGAGGAGAAGCGAATGCAAACATCTTTGGTAGGGGGGTGTGCACATGTATGTGAGTGAGTAACGGTAGTGTGTGTGAGTGAGTGTGTGAGTGTGAGTGTGAGTGTGTGCATGAGTCAAAGTCGCCCCGGACAGCCTGAGCTGAGACGAGGGACGATTGGTTCGATATATATCATCATATTGTATATACACACGATGACGCGAGACGAAGGTAACTAAAAGGACACTACTAAGGTACTTAAAAGGTGGGCCCCTTGACTCATCTAAAAGGGAAAGGTAAGCCCCTCGACTACCAGACCACCAGCCCAGGGCACAGTTGACAATGAGGACGAGACACTATGTAAAGGTAAAGGTAAAGGTAAGCCCCTCGACTACTAGACCATCAGCCCAGGGCGCGGTCGACAATGACGAAGATGAGGACGAGGATGAAGGTGGACTTTGTGGCCCCTCTTCTCAACTCTGGTGTTTGCATGGCGCACGTGTCTTCCTATTGCCTCGCCTCTGTCGTGCGTCCTGGATGGCCTCAAGCAGGGCGGTGTAGAGCGCACGGCGTCTCTACGTGTATATTGGTTCGTTTTACATATTTTCCTTATGTCTCACGCTCTCCCTTTTCAGCCCCAATGAACTCGAGTCACGCCCGATCAACTTTACCTATCGGCCCGACCTCGGGATGCTTTGACATACATTGGGTGTGCCTTCTCTGCAACCTTGCTATCCTTCTTGATCTTTTGTTTTGATTATTCTTGCTATTCCTCCATTGTGTTTTGATCTTCAGACCAGCCCGGTTGTTTCAGGGGCAGGTTCTATTTTCAGATGCGTTTAGGATTTGATGTTGTGCCTTAGAATTACATCCTATTTCATTTCATTTCATCTTGTGTAACGTTTGATTCGACAGTCTTGGGAATGCCCAGACTATAAAAAGTTTGTACTTACATGAAAATGACAGCTCCCTTTTGCTCACAACGACTGAAACACCATAAACCAACTGCATTTGATGACTGACACCGTTTTTCCTACCGTCTTCACTTTCTTCGACTGCTTTTGCCTCAATCGGGCCACATCGGGCCACATCAGGCCATCGTTTCTCATCACAAAACCAACCGGGTTGTTGAGTATTCGGTGTAGACTTCATATCTGACCTTCTCCAGTTACTCTAGAGTCCCTATAGGGTCGAGTAGACTTGTCCCCACCCCCATCGACTTGTTGATTAGGAGTGCTGAGGAATCCCCTCTTGTCAGGCTCCCAGTCAACTTTACTGCTTTACAGCGGTGTGGCCCCTCGCGGCCTGTGGGTAAGCCTCGAGGAATTTCGCCTCGTCTGACTGGTATCTGTGTGGGGCGTGAAAGCGGATGGATTGTCAGGAACGGATGTGGCAAAGAACATGAGGAGAGACAAGAAGGAGAGGAAAAGAGACGAGGAGAAGAGGAAGAGGAGGAAGAGGAAGAGGGAGGAAGAGGGAGGAAGAGGGAGGAAGAGGGAGGAAGAGGGAGGAAGGAGAAGAAGACTCATGTGTCGATGAACTTCTCGCATGCGATCACGGACCACTTGAAGTACTTGGTGGCAAAGATGTGGTTCCTGCCCCGGATCCACCCTGGCGGCCAGTCGCGGAGGGGCGTGCTGAGCCTCGCCAAGCGCTGGATTGCCAACCATCC
This sequence comes from Spongiforma cf. squarepantsii, assembly GCA_038094135.1. Lineage (NCBI taxonomy): Eukaryota > Fungi > Basidiomycota > Agaricomycetes > Boletales > Boletaceae > Spongiforma > Spongiforma cf. squarepantsii. The sequence goes on from JBBPTK010000480.1 coordinate 6,742, forward strand.
AGTGTTTGACAATGTCCCGCCAGGACTCGTCGCGTGGCTTCAGTATGCCATCACGATCGCAGACAGGAACATTGGGGATGACAAGCCTGGGCGTTGGCAGCGCGTTCAGCGACCTCTGGCAACCTGCAGCACCCACTGTCCTGCTCAGGCCCGTTGACGCTGGAACTTGAAGGGGAACGGTTGTGCCAGACTCTCCAGCTGATGGCCTTGGGAGCAGTCTTGGGAAGCGAGCTGATCCCGCTGGCCTGTCGCAGTGTTGGGTGCCGTGCTGTGGGTTGGGTTGGGATGGGATGGGATGGTGGTGGTGGGCATGGTGAGTCACCGAGCTGGCCTGAGTCGATGGTGGCACTGGTGGAAAGGACTCCAGGGATGGTGAGGGGCCTGAGACAGCAAGCGAGGTGGCCTGAGGGAGGCAAGTTGGGTGATCATGACAAAGGCCCGTTGAGTGACTGTTCGCCATCAGAGCACTGTGGACAGTGCTCATCAGCCCATCCATTCAGTCCATCTTGGCTCTCAGCGCTCGGACGTCCATGGTGATGGATGTGTGCATGGTGTGCAGCTCCTCCACGGAGACAGGCCGGACGAGGGTGGCCTCGCCCATCAATGACTTGCTGCAACTGTCGTTCTCTGGAGCGGGTGCAAGGGCATCGCTGTGGTCATTCTCATACATATCCAGCTCATTGAGAAGGTAGTGGATGAGTGTGTCTCGCTGCAAACACAACACAGGTCAGCATGGCAAGCACAGTGGAAAAAGTGGAATGACACCTACCCGCTCCTGCTCGGCCCAGCCTCCCCACCAACGGACCTTGGACAAGGGCCAGCGCTGTCCGACGGGTGCATGCATGAAATGGTACTGGGCACCCCCTCATTGAAAGCAGTGTGTGGTGAACCTGAAGGAACCGCCATGGATTTGAGTGCCTGCGGTGGCTTCGTCGATCCATTTCTGGATGACATCGTGAGAGAGTGGTTGGCAAGCATGCACCATGCTGTTTGCACCCATGGCCGGGAAGAGGTAGTCTTCAGGCTCAAGCTCCCGCTCATAGTGGAACACCTTGTTGAGAATCGAGTATATTTTATTAATATTTGACCTTAACCTCAACTCGATTCTAGATTGGATTTATTCTATTCTTTATAGGTTCCAATCTCACGCTATTCATATTACTCATACAATATGACAAGGCCAATTCTCATACATGTTTCAGTCATGTATTTAGATGAAACAATCAGAACATTCCAAGGGAACGTTCTAGACTTGTTTCATATATTTGTTTCACTTATTCCACATCATATGATTAGAGCTCCTTTAGCTATTGGCTAGTTACCTACTCATTTATAGATAGGAATACATAGATACAAACATGTATCTGTAGTATAAAAGGACAGGACTTTAGATCCTTGGTCCTTATCCAAGTTTTACTTGTTTCTTCCATCTTATCGCTCTAAGACTTTCAAGTCTTATTCACCCAACCACCCTTACTCGTTCTATTACACCCAAGTAAGTACTCTATCCTCGAGTACTATCTGCCTCCCGTTCGTTCGCTGCTATAGAGAGTGGTCTACACTTTCTATACACCTCAAGCCACTTGACCCACACCAGCAGCCAGACGAAGCAGTCGGAGCCAGGTAGGTCTGGCTGTGGGTATATCTTGTAGCGGTGCCCTGTTCAGACCCGAGCACATGAGAACTTGGCGTCAAAAATGGCTCGTCACCATGTCCGATCCAGCTGATTGATCGATGGGGCAATTGCTTGGTGACTCACCTTGCAGGTTGGCCTTGGGCACGCCCTTGTTCACCTTCTGCTGCCAGCCTTTGCAATTCCAAAGGTAGACCTCGAAACTGACAGAGGTGTCGCTTCACACAAGGGACTGGCGAGCAAGGCACTTCTTCATGACGTGAGTGATCAACAACCCATCGGGTATTAAGACGTCTCGCCACTGAATGTTGACGAGCTCGCAGCACCTGCCATGGACAGGCCTCAGATTTCAGCGTGTGCTTGCACATCCAGCATCTCATCGGAGATTGAGAGGTGAGGTTTGGAACTCACCTTGTCCACAAGGTCCAGGCAGTTGTGTTGAATGCCAGCTGTTCGAGGTGGCGACTGATGATCTCACGCTCCTTCAGGTCCATTCCTAGGTCTGACATGGCCACTCACTCTCCACCAAAGGCATGGCGCAGCAATGTCCAGACCACCATCTCAATTGACAGACAGGACTTCAGGGACCATTCCAGCATGCAGTCCATGAAGTCCTTCGTCATTGCCAAAGAGTGAGTCTGGCTGACATTCTCAAAGCTTGCCTTGTGCTTCAGCGAGCTCATCAGATTGTCAACCTCAGCAGAGTTTGCTGGGTTGCCTTCCCAGCGCTGACTAATCGTGTTGAAGTGCCATCTGCCATGATATCAGTCACTATCGCTGGCAGATCGGTGGTGCAAAGGTCAGGACATGTGCACATGCCAGTGACCCAGGTCACTCACGCGTTGTTCCACAGGTTCTTGAATGCAGCACGAACTCCTTCCACTGTCCCCTTCCCAAGGTTCTGCTTGAAGCCCTTGAATGTCAGCAACAAGGCCAGTGCCATGTCGGAGCGACAGTTTGGAAACGCAGTCTGAAATGACGGATTGCTGTAGATGTGGTCAGTGATGTCACTTCCACCTGATGAGCCTTCTAGGCCAGGCACTGATGGGTTCTGTGGCAGTGTGTCAGTGCTGTCTGAGTCTGAGTCAGACTTTGTCATGAAATGGCTGGCAAGCCATTCATGACCGCGGTCTACATGCCCCTGGTAGCACCACTTTGTGTTCCTCGCCTTCAGGTGAGCTTGTTGAGAATATGAGATATTTCCAATATCCATATTCAGTATAATGGTCACTTCAATTTTATAATCCATATGACCACTTATATGCTATTCATATTCATACTTTGAAGATTTTATCTTCATCCTTAAATCACATGATTTATCACGTGATTTACTAGAACTATCTAGAATGTTCTATGAACTTCTATGATATTCTATATCCTTATCAGAGATAACTGATTATATCACATCATGTGATTAATCACATGATCATATCATATTACATGATTGATCATATGACATTCTTATGTCAACTTATCTCTAAACTATGTCACAGTCACATGATCTTCTAGTACATTCTATGTCTAGATCATCATTCTAGAATGATCTATTCTAGATCATTCTATATGACATCATGATGATATCATAATGACATCACACTCTAGACTATAACATCATTGTCTAGAATATGACATCATAGATAAGGATTACTCATATTTGAAATACCTTTACTAATATTTCACATGAGATACTTTTCCTATTGGACAGTATTAATTCTTATCTTCCTTCTTAGGTTTCAGGGTTTCTCAACCCTTAACCACTTACCTTACTAGGTACAACCCTTGACCCTGTGCCCATAACCCACATAGGTCATTACCAATCAGGTTTTAGGGTTTTTACAACCCTTCACCCAAGGTATAGGGTTTTACCCTATACAGTACTTGTACATACATAAGTACAAACATTGTACTTTAGTATATAAGACCAGTCATTCTGACTGGTACAATAATGACTTCTCTTATGAGTCATTCACATCCCTCTAAGCTTAACAAGCTCCACTCTTAGTCTTACAAAGACTATAAATATCCCTTCTGTTTACCTTTCGAGTATAAACCTAGGTCAGTATTCTTAATTGAATACTTTCTTCTTTTTTTCTTCCTCTGCAAGGAATGTCTTTTCCCTTAAGGGGAATTCACAGTTCCTTTAGAGCTTCCTTCCCAGACTCCTTCAGCTTCTCAGTCAGCTTCAGGGAGTTCTCTGGTGGTAGCCTTTTCTTTTGCCGTGTCTTCTTGGGAGACTCAGGCAGTTGTGGGGCCTTTCCTTCGCTGACTTTCTTCCGTGCCATGATGGAGTGTGAGGGGGAGCTCAGAGAGAGAGACTCAATGAGCAGTAGAACTCCATAGTGTGTGTTGAATCAGATGTGTTGTCAGGAACAATTTGAAAAAAAAAAAACACCCAGCCAGCTTAATGGCCGTCGTGCTGATTCTCAATTGTACTGGTCACCGACTTTGCAGGCTTGCTTGATCTATACTATGGACTGTAGTATGTACAATGCTATCACACTGCCATACCACTTCTGTCTACAACCTCAGCACTCTCAAAATGCTGCACGGAGTGCTGCTCAATCTCGCACATGCTGTCCTGCCTCTGATGTTTTTATCTGTGGCTGTAGTAGTGGGCATGGTCAGCTCACTGGGCACTGGACAAATGGCATGATCAAACGTTACCTCAGCTGCGAAGCTTGCAACTCGAGCAGCCTCTTCCGGAAGGGCATAGTTGATGACGTGCACTGGAATCTTGAGGAACATGGTGTCCTCATCTGTCTGCTGTGACATGGCAGAAACCTTCAAACCAGGGGAGGGCCCTGTCAAAGCTGCTCGAATGACATCGGAGATGTGCCCACCCCTAAAGCAGAGGTTGAAAACGACCAGGTCTGAGGGGCCTGTGGTTTCAAACACGAGGCACCCAAGAAATTGGAGCTGAGGGTGCTGCACAAGAGCAGCTTCAGTTTTGTCACCATGCCATGTCGGGAACTGATCAGGATGACCTGGTCAACATACTACCAGAAGTCAGCACATTCATCACATGGATGATGCACCTTACACAGTTGTCACAGCAGCACGCCCTCCCAGACCACAGCATGGATCTGGATCACAATGGTCTTCATTGACCATTGGAACCATTGCTTGCAGAAGCGAGCAAGCCTGCCAATGCAAGGTTGGCAGGACTTGATAGTATCGACTTGGTTCGAGTTTGAGTGGACGCATTCCTTGGCAGAGCTGTCCATCACTCTGAGCAGGGCCAGTGCTGCTGGGTGAGAACTGTCATTGTATGTGTGTCTGATGGCAGTGGTGACCGCACGGCCATCATGGATCATGACATAGTCGAAATGTCCCAGGTTTGGAGGGCTGGCAGTGGTGTTGAGTCAGGAAACAGTGGATAGATATTCTCAATGGCAGATGCACCAGTAGGCAATGCATGTCGCACCAAATGCCACAGCATCGCACGTCGAGGTGAGCACGATGTCAATGAGCCCGCGCTGGCTGAACACTGCAAGCTCAGCTTCAGCCTCACCTGGAGCCTGCCAGGTCCGAATTGACCAACGACAAGCAAATTGGAGCCAATTCATCAAGCAACACAGTGGGGATTGACAGAAAAACTCACCTCTGACCATGAGAATCTGAATATCTTGATCAGCTCCTGAGATGGACAGATGGGAGCATTGCACGGTGCTGTTGACGACTTGGCGCAGCTGTCGAAAACAAAGTGTGCATGGATTGGCATTGTGAGAAGGGCAGTGAGTCGATAGAAAAGGGTGTAGAGTTTGAGTGGTGGCAACATCATGGACCCAGGGCCTTCACCATGGTGGTCGTGCTGGGTAGTGGTGCAAGGAGAGGCGATGTCAGCGGTCCACATGCTGCACTCCCATTGCACGTTAGTCGGTTTCTTCATTGCACTATAGCACATTCCAAGTGTCCCGTCAGCCACTGAGCACAAAATCTGATGAGAATGTGCCTCAAATTCACTCCAACCCTCAACATGTCTGGCATGCAAGCAATGTCGTCTTCAGTCTGAGGGGCTGTATGGAAGCCCTCATTGCAAGCAAACTCGAGTAGAGAGCGCTTATCTGAAACTCTCGACACAATCTGGAAGACAGTCAGCACACAGCACAGATATGGAACCATTCAACCAAAGGCAGCACCCACCTGCTGTAGCTCATTGGCATCCATTATTTTTTTTTCCTTCAGTCAATCGCCGTGGGAGTGAACAGACAGCGCCAAGGCTTAGGGGACCCCTAATGTTCCATTGATGCATCGGTCACAGTTGCTGTCCATCACAGCTACCATCTAGGGAAGTTGTCGTGGTTGGAGAGCATGCCAACTTCCAGGAGATATTTGCCAATGGTTCGAGCCTTGACATCATAGTCATCAGCCTTGTTAATGTGACAGAGGAAGTGCATAGGGTTTGGGAATGACAAGTTCCAATCAATAGTCTTGAGTACGTAGCATTCTGCAAGGAGGATGTCTGACTCAGTGTACAAGAAGTCAGCACAGTAGAGAAAGTGGAATATGGAAGGCACCACAATCTCTTCGACCTTGGAGGTGATGAAGAGGCACGTAATGCTGACAAGCTGAAGCTTGGTGAGGGAGATGACATGGGCCGATAGGAAGCAATCAATGATATTAACATGCAGGGGAAAAGTTTCGGGAAGGAGATGGAAGTGGACATGAACCTGAATGAGCCAGTCGAGCAGGATACCGTGCATTGACCATGCCAGCTCCTTTTGACTTGACATGTAATCTGGATTAGGGAGGATGGAAAGCTAGAGGACATGTGAGCCAGGTGGGGGCGGTTTACGTTGGTAATTAGTACCTCAATGTGTTTCATGTAGTCGAAAATCTCATTTGCATATTTGCTGACTCCTGTCAGAGGGTCATCACCGTCTTCAGCGTCGAGATTGTCCCACTCGATACCATTTGGATCTGCCTCTGGCTTGCTATCGATGGCAGCATCAAGTGAAGGAATCACCTTTTGCTTGTCGTCTTCAAAGAGTTTTGCTTCATCAGGGAGGTCAGAAGAAGTTTGCTGCTTCTTAAAGACACAGTTGGCATCCTCTTCAGGAGCTTCAGCCTTAACGTTGAGATGAGAAGTGGTACGCTTGGCCAAGTCAGCTCGCTGTGTCTTGTGCTTAATGATACGAGAGGTGGAAGGACGATGGGAAACTTTGACGTTATTCCAGGGGGCAGAGGAGGTGGGACCAACAAGCATAGCATCGCCTGGGGGTGCAGGAGCAGGCTCCACATCCTCCTTAACGTCGGCAAGGGGGCGTGCCTTGGGCTGAGGAGCAGTGGACTTGGAGGCACGTTGAGTGGCGGGGACGGTAGACAAGGGCTGGTGGGTACCAGCTGATGGGGGTGGTTTAGACTTTATGACGACCCCATCAAACTTTGCCTTGATGGAGGAGAGATCAGTCCGTCAAGGCAGTGGCCTTGGACTTGACGTCCTTGGGTGCAAGTGCAGACCTGGTCTTGTTGGCGTTCTTGGGTACCTGCCACCTGGGCGAGAGTGTCACGCTTGCACTTCCCCTGGGAAGCTGCATCAAGGTCGTTCTCGTTCACCTTTGCCTTTAATGCTGTAGTAGGAGCCATCGCACGAGGAAGCACTGTGGCCTGAGAGGTGGACATGTTTGGGCCTTTAGATGGGGTTTTGAGCGGGTGATTGGGTGAGATGTTGCATTCTCATTGGTGGACGAGACTGCAGCATGGGTGATGCGGCGAGTCTAGTGAAAGATATGAGAGATAGAAGGGAGAACAGAGAGGATAAGACTTACAGGTATCATCGTTGCAAGACAAGACAAGAGGACATTCGTCAATGAGCACGGCAGCTCCTGGGAGCACTGGAGCAGGCCCCACATCCTCCTCGATGTCAGCAAGGGGCCATACCTTGGGTTGAGGAGCAGTGGACTTGGAGACACGCCGAGCAGCAGGGACGGACCAGACAGTGGAGTTGAGCTGACAAGGGCTGGCAGATATGCTGAGCAAACTTACTACTGCATCTGGAGCGAGTCGGGGTGACTGACCTCGCAAACGGTCTGCAGGAGACAGTAAGGAGTGAGCACTGGGCAGATTCGAGTCATTCAACCAACAACATTCAAGATACTAGTAAAATGGACACCTACCGCTCATGTTGACAACACCAGCGCCAGTACTGCAGCTTGGATCAGGCGGGGGGTGCTGTTTGGCAGTCTACTCCGTCAGCGTTGCCTATGTGACTCAGAGGCACCGTGCAGGCTGTGACGTGAGCAGTGCTACTAAGTAGTATAGGACGTGAGTAGCTGTACATAGTCAGAGTGTACCATGAACTGTGGCCGGCACTCACCACAGCGACATGGTCCACTGCCGATGAGGGCAGAAAACATGAGGGCACGTCAGAGGCAGACACGGGCTGCTCGAGAGCACACAGAACAAGGAGGAAAAGTGCACAGAGTGCACAGTAAAGTGCTGCAAGGTGGTGTAAAGTAGTGTAAAGTGGAGTGAAAGTGTACCATAAAGTGTAATCAAACATGTAGTCAAAGTGTAGTAGAGAAATGTGTATA
>JBBPTK010000481.1:0-14886 GCA_038094135.1 Spongiforma cf. squarepantsii
GGATTGCTTCTCTTGATGTGTGACAAGTTCCGTGCCATTCACCAAGATCATCCAAACAAAACAAGGCCTTCGACGGGGGATCTGACCTTCTAAACATCGAATCGACCACTCTGGGCTCATAGAGCCCAATATTTCTCTGTGGATTCACCAAACGCACCGATGAACTAACTTCAAGCTGCCGGTTAGACCAGGTCGAAAGATTTTGCTCATTCTCAGCCACAGAGCGAATACCAGGATCGCATATATAGCTCTTTTTGTCGAGGATCGATTCATTCTTTTCTTCTCATACAGATCCGTTGGCCGAGGTCGTCCACAGCACCATACGCATGGATAAAATGCGTGACCGGTTCACCCGGTAACCATCAGCCGGTAAAGCAGTCGCTGTAAGACTCATAACAAGGAAAAACACATTCTGATCAGGATTGAGGTACAGGATTTCGTTACGTCCTGTTTGCCTAGGTACAATGCCGAATCCGTAGGCATTGAACCTGTCCTTCATGTTAGAAACGGACGATGAGTGAGCAAAAGCGAAAGAAGGGCCCTGCGAAGAAAAGGTGGGGCGCGGAAGGAGCAACATGAAAGAGTTGGGCTGCAGAGGTACATACATACCTATAGGTTTACTTGACAATCGGCGATGGTGGCGTGATCAAACCTTTGCTTATAATGTGCCTTAGGGTTCCGTTCTCTCCAAGGTGTTACTCTTTCCTCCGAGCTTTCGCCTCTTCTTGCTGTCATCTCATAGGTATAGGTGCTTTCCTATTCAGAAACAAAAGTACAAGAACACCCACTGCATGCAAGCAATATGTATAATATGAGTACGCAGCTACACCTCATAGCAGACACGACCACCCACACGCATCCACAGCGCCGACTGCATACACCCAATCCGCTAATATGTACGATTCTGTGAAAGTCCCAAAACGTCAGTGTGACCCGAAAAGAAGATACCCTCAGTGACCAAGAGTGTGTTGATGGTGATATTGTGGCCTCGAAAGTTGAAGATGAATGTGCTTCGGGATATTCTTGATGTCATTACCACCGGCAGGGTCAGAGGCAAACGAGTATTCGGGCTGGGTGGATTGCGAACGTGCGAATGTAACTTTTGTAGTGGGTGAGCGTCAACATGGTTTTGACAGCCGCACGGTCCCAGAGTCTAAGGGGATGTTAGGCGGAGAAGAACAAAACAGGCGAACCGAACGGTCAAATCCATTGAACCATTGATTACCAGCAGATCTAAATCTTAACATTTTACGTTGGCGACGGGAGCCGAGTGCCCAGAGAGGACATGTTTTTGGGTCCTTATACGCATGACTGATACAAGCGCAAAAGCAATTCTGCACGAAATGATGAGGGTGGATGACAAGGTAGGATGCGAGGAGGGGGTATTCAAGTCTAACAGATGGCGTGATTTCGAGATCTAAGGGCTTGATCACCTACGGGAGGGTGAGCACAGCGTACATAGGGATGCTGCAGGCGCTTACCTCGTTTTCTCGGTGAGAAGGTCAAATAGGGCATGATGACCAGTCCTGAAGCGAGGAGTCTGACTTCCATATTTTTATGATGTAGTCTGCTGCACCAGCGGTGAACCAGGTGCTACCTGGATTCACGGCGACAATCCAAATCCAGCAGATGCAACCAGAGTAAGTAGACGTGTTTCGAGGAAAGGATGGGACCTCGGAGAGCTCAGAGTTTCAAAGCAATTAAGGCACACTTGATGACGTAATATTTTCAGATGCTCTTTTGGCCGCAGCGGTAAACTCCGGGTACGTTAGGGGAAAGGATTTGATTGCAACTACCAGAAGCTCAAAAAATGTCAGAAAAAGGATAAATACAGATGAGTATTGTGTGATAACGCCATGAGGGAAAGTTGAGAATCCCAGGAAGAATATATAATCTATCCCAAGGGCCAAGTTTGATGACATCTCGTTCAAGTAGCATGTGATGTGATGCTGACTAGGCGAGAAATATTTGATTCAAGCGTCGACAATGGAAAGGTGTGCCATGATACGGAGACACAGGCAGCCATAGTCTGGTGACCAGACCAATCTATGAGGTTTGGGTGGGGCGGAGGGGGCAAACTGTCGCGTCTATCGACGGTTTGGTAACCAGACTCAGGCAGCCAGCGATTGATCCAATCTCGAGCTCTAATGCTTACGTTGCAAATTAGACCTCACTAACTCCGCGGTCAGATAACGGCCTTGACGCAGATTCGGATCACGATGACTTAGATATACAATGATCCGATTTCGCTCCCTCTGACATCAGAGTTGGCGCCACTGATTATGCAGGGTAGACCAACCCACTCGGACAAGGTAAAGTCGGTCATATAACCTCGATCAACCCCCACAGATACATCATCTACATCCAAAAAATAATTATAGCGCAAGATTCCCAGAAGTTTTTATTCGTGTACCAATTGTAATGTTCGATTTCGTTTTTGGCACGATGCATAGATGCCATTTGAGCGATACCCACACAACAGTGAAGCAATGTAGACTTGATAACGGCCATAAATCAACTGGCAGATGTATATGTCTCCGTGGCACAACGCAGGCCTTCTACGAACTTCGGTCTTGCAGACCCAATCCGTGCTTGCCTGGGCCGTTTCGAAGCCCAACTCTCGTCATTCTCCCAAACGTGGCAAAGACAGAACAAATTTGCCTTGATCGGAGTGGCTAAAGTACTTCATGTAGCATATCTTCAGGTTCCATCCTGTGTACGAATAGACACCACCATTAAGACCAAAGTCGACACGAGTAACCGATTTCAAAAAAAATGATTCGATTTTTCAGTGATCACACGATACAGATCATGATGCACATCATGGTATACAACATCAGCAGGGACTAACATTCCTCTGGATTCACCACCCTAGTCTTTGCCGGTGGGAACCTTCCAGAAGACTCGGAAGGCACGAGGCCGATGCTAACACAAGTTTCGTTACGATTAAGTAAGTTCGACGATAGTTGGCACTATAGTCATACCTCAGGCTTGCGCGGCGAGGATATCGAGGGCACCGTGGTTCCAGGCGAAAAAGTCCCATTGCTGACAGCACCATCATCCTTGGTGTACTCGCATTGATTGTAATCGGAACTTACGACAGCTCCAGCTTGCTCGTCAACGATGTCGGAGGCGCTGCGCTTCCAGTGGTAAACGTTCCATTGCTAACAGCACCGTCATCCCTGGTGTACTCGTGTTGTAATAGGAACTTACGACAGCTTCAGCTTGCTCGTCAACGATGTCGGAGGCGTCACGCTTCCAGTGGTAAATGTCCCATTGCTGACATCGCAGTCAGAGTGGTATACTCGCATCCATCATGATAGAAAACCTACGACAGCTTCAGCTTGCTCGTTGACGATGTCGGAGGCGCCGCGCTTCCAGTGATAAATGTCCCATTGCTAGCAACGGCGTCAGCATGATGTACTCGCATCGATCACGATGGAGACTTACGACCGCATCAGCTTGCTCGCTAACGATGTCGGAAGCGCCACCCTGCCAGCGGAAATAATCCCATCCCTAACACCGCCGCCATCGAGGTATGCTCATATCGATGATCAAGACTTACCATAGCCTGGACGTCAGAGTTGGAGTTAGCCATGTCGTTCAGAGGTGGATGCGATGAAGTGAGTTGTTCTGCTGGCAGTACCACCATCTCTAAACCTCTTTATATACCCTATCCACGGCCATCTAGAAACAGCTGTAAATAATTATCGCCGGGATCTGGACTGGATACTCACCACGGAGGATCATCTGAACCAGGCAACTGGCTGCTTGACGAGTCGTATTGCATCATCTCTTAAGACAAAAAGGACCAAATTCTATGAGATCAGAATGGCCGTCATCGATTCATCTCCAAAACGAGTACACAAGTTTGTGGCACAAAGGGATATCGAAGCTACTAGAAACCAGAGGCACGGGACGTTTCCAGGAAGAAAGCCTGATGTGCTTCTGTAATGCACTACCATCATGGTCCCTGAGCATTCTGAAGTAGGAACGTGCGTCAGAAATCAGACTGAACGACTCTCTTGAAAATTGGATTACTTTCCTTTGCATTGTTCAACAGTTCCGCTCCGTTCAATAAAAACATCCAAATGCGAAGAGACTATAAGGCACTTACCTACAAGGGTGGCTCTGATTGTCGAATTGGCTAGTTTGTGCTTTAGAATATTTCTCTGGATTCATCAAACACAGACCGATAAACTAATGCTAACTGTTGGTCATTGGGTCAACATGTTTCACCTGTTCCTAGCCATTAGATCAAATACCAGAATCGCATACGTCGCTCCTTTCTCGAGGACCAACTCCTCTGTTGATCTTCCTGTACAGATCCGCGGGCCGAGGTGGTTCACAATGGAGGGAACGGACATGCCCGGGTGATCCGGTAACTAGTAACCAGTGAAGCAACTGATGTTTATCCAACGGGAAAACACATTCCGAGATTGGAATAGGGAACAACCTGTCATCATCATTACCCTTAGGCCTTTCGCGTACCAAGGCATTCAACCAATCCTGGACGTTAGAATCGGACCGATTCGGACGGTGGGTGATTACAGGAAAAGAAGGGTCCTGCGGAGAGAAGGTGTGCTTCTGGAGGGGGAAGAGGGAAAGGCGCAGAAGTAGCTGCATCCAGGAGGCAAGCTACATAATCCACACTGGCTATATCAACTTGGCTTGTGATTCGACTTTCCAAGTTGTTCGAAAAACTCTCACCAAATTTAGCAGTGGTGTTCCACTTTCTCACGGTATCTTCTGCAACCTGGTGCCATGTTAGTGTATGGGCCTTCCTATACATTGTATTTTGGGGTCATCTGGATTCGATCGTTCCCCACAGTCTCAGTCTACCGCATGTACACAAACGCAACTACCAGCCCACTAGGCTTCCTAGCGGGAAGTGGTTGGATCTGGTTTGAAACGAATTTGGTATTATCTAGCAGTTTTATAGGTACACTGGTACTTCTTGTGTGAAGCGACGCTGTCTGCCAGAGTCGTCCCACAAGCGGAACTATCTGACGAAATGCAGGGTAACGAACGCGTTGCCACTGGGCGCCATCGCCAGACCCGACGCAAACACAGAACGAGATATTGTGTCCATTTCTGAGTTCAAGACCGGCACAGCCTACTTAGTGACAACTACTCCTTCAATTACTCCCTGTCAATTTGTAATTTAAAGGTCCGATTCAATCATCGCTCCAGACTCGACAATGGCATCGTTGACCTGACGTCGAATATTTTGACTTCGACCTATTCTACGTGGCAGCTGTGCCACGCGAAAGCTTTACTGGTCCGCGTGTGGTAGTCCGAAAAAAAAAGATGGTCAGAGTACTACTAGTTGGTGTTTTGGACGAGTCTTGTAATTGTCTTCTTTGTAGGTAGAATTAACTACCGGACAAGGCCCTTTGTGAGGAACTCAATGTTAAATATGACCCTCATAATGAGACGCAGCCGAGCTCAGGAAATAGTAGTTAAATAGACCTGGCAGATCCAATGCATTTTAATTTTTCGGATATTATTTTGCTGGATGAATCGATGGCTTGCCCTTTTATGATTCGTTCATAGGTCCATCGAGGTGAATTTGCAAAGCAAAATCCACGCATGTGATTTGATCAGGAAACGGTCAACCTAAAGTTCCACTAATCCCTCAAGATCTCGTGTCCGAAAAGCACGTTCCACGGCTGATATGTCGAGGAGCATGTGTTCAAAGGTGAGCCATTTGACGCCACAACTTTTTAGTCTGCCAACGTTCTGCGACGCTGGTGTCACTTGGGGATTCAATATCCATTAGCATCATGGACTTGTGCACATCTACTCAACGTTTTCCCTCCTTGTGCGAAGCATTCCATCATTCCATGGACACTCGGACGGCATGAAATCGATGCAATCCCTGTGATTCTTCACTGGCGAGTCACGATCTAGGAGTTCGATTTACTGCTAGGGTGTCGGCACCCTCACTCTGGAAGTTTCAGGCTCATATTCATCATATTTTCACCATAGTAATTTACGACATTTCTCTCACTTGGAAAGGCGGTACATTAAGGCCTAGTATCGAGTCGCCCTGCATAAAGGTCGTCACAACCCTGTTTGCAGGGTTAAATGTGATAGCTTTTCCTGGGTTAAATTTTCATGCCGTGGCTTGATAACGACAGGAACGTCTACAGGACGCCTAGAAAAAATGAAATGGAAACAAACAAAAATGAATAGGCACGTCTCAACTGGTTGAGGACAGAGTGGAAGAACATACATAGTGACGCCTTCAGACCATTTCACGTTAGCACCATCTGGGCCCGGGTCCCAGGAAGATGGCGCTTCGAAACGGAAGACAGCAAGCATTGTGACGATGGAGATCCAGAGCGTCGCATCCGCAACATATCTTCCCACGCTAACAAACGACGCATTAACGCTCCCATAGGTCCAAGGATCGAGGAAGAAAAGCCACGCGAGGTGAAAACGTACCAAACGCGCCGCCCGAATCCGAACGCATACGAAAGTTCGTCAACAGACTGGCCTTTCTCGACTAGGAAGCGCTCAGGTTTGAACTTTTCTGGTTCTGGGAACTTGGCAGGATCTCAAGACATCGCCCTTTTAAGTAGCTCGGTCAGCTTCGTCGATGCATCACACCGTGAGGCATATGTATATACCACACATTCGCTATCACCATCACTCCTGAAGGATGAAGAAAGAATGGTGTCAGCGAGGTAACAAGACTTTTGGAGGAAAGCGACCTTTGGGGATGTAATATCCTTCGTAGACGTCGTCGTTTACAGTTGCGTGAGGGAGGCCTTAGACAGAGGTCAAAGTTCTATACCCACTGAGGGTGACTCAGCCGACTTACCCAGAGGTACAGCTGGGTGCCATCTCAAGGTCTCTTTGAGTACAGCCTCGGTATAAGGAAGTGAGGTCCGATCCTCCCACTGAGGAAGCCTTTCAAGTCCTTCCCCAATAACAGCGTCAATCTCGGCTTGGGCCCGTGCTTGGACATCGGGATACAAGATCATCACCAAAAGAAAGATCATGAGTGTGGCATGGGTCTATTGGGATTCAACATCAGCAATGCAAGCCTCAGAATGTAGGTAACATCCTATCGATTCAGATGCAGCTTGTCATCATTTAGCTGCTATTCCAACGTTGTCAAAGAATACACTCACCGGCGTAAGCACTCGCAGTAGTTTCTTTTACTGCTATTTCGAGGTAAGCCTTTTCTGCATCCGTGTGAACCTCGTCCTGTATCCTAAATAGGGCATCCGACACCATGGACGGAGCCGCAGTACCTGCTGCCTATATTCGCATCTCGCATCAGCAGAGTGATCTCATTAGTCGGCGCAGGCGATCGACCACCCACCATGCTCTTCTTCACATTTTCAAAGGGTACATCTACCCATTCTGGGATAAATTTTCGCTGTATGCGAGCACCGCATTTGAAGCCTGTGCCAGGGAACCAAGAGGGAAGGTATTTCACTATTTTGCCAACGCTCGTCAATGAATTCATTGATTTCTCTCAACGACACGAATAAGACGTATGAGACACGTACGAATCGGCAGCGCGGCCACGACGGCCGTGATCTCTGGCCACATTTCTTTCACTGCAATCCCTGTCGCACGCTCAACGTGGGTTACAAGAGGGTCATGTAATCCGGAAGCATCATAGTCGTACACGATCGCCAAGATCGTCGAAGCGCTCAGCCTGTCAAAGCCGACTGTCAAAACAGTCAATAAATACACGTGTCAAAATGCCTTACAGTTGCAAGTGTTCCGAATAATTCGGAGGATTTGACAATAAACGTTTGATTAAATCGTGCGTTTTTCGCAATTGAGCTGGACGGAACGACGAGGCTGCGCTCTGATGGAATGCTTGGTGAAAAAGTCGGCGATGAATGCGCCATCGGTCACCATATGGTAAAAACATGGTGGCGAATCCTGTCCCGCAGCTATTTCTGAAGTTACATGTGGATGAGTGGTGAAAAAAGAGGTGACTTCACAATTCGCTCATGGCATATATGCTATCAGGGCGACTAGAATAATTCCGTGAACGGGCGTCAAGCAGGTCGCGGGCGATTTTTTCCGAGTTGATCACGATGATTTCCTGAGTCAATAGTCGAGTATAGATGATGTTGCCTGAGTAAAAATGTATGTAGCTAGTCAGTGCTGGGCAAGGCGTCATGAAGGAAAACCAACGGACCATATTCGGCACCCCACTTTGCATACGTTTTCCAAGGATGGCGAGGGTCGATTCCGCGAATGTTCCCTAATATCGGCGTTGGTGGAGGTCCAGGAGGGAGACGACGATATCCAGCCTTCTTCTTGCGCAGATGAACCACCAGTAACACAGCACAGAGAGTGGCTATAACGAGTCTCGAAAAAAACATGCTGAGGAAATGAAAGGGAGAACGTGGCTATCGCAGCTGCTTGTCCTCGTCCATGATATAAATGGCCAGGTTATCTTATGATGTCAACTGAGCTCCCCGACTCGGACGTCCGGGTTGCCAAAACTGATATCCATGCCACTTTGGGTTGTGATTCGTAGGCGGTGTCTGTAGTATTCAGCAACTGTCGTACCTGCGATCACGTAGAGAGTAGCAGTCACCATGTACTACGGAGTCGGCGCAACACTTTTTCCTAAAAAGAACCCTGATCAAGGGGAATCTATGCCGATCTGGGAAGGGAACGGGGCCAGTAGATAGAGGGTGAAAACTAGAGACAGATCTGGAGTTTTTATGTTTCAAGTTCAGATCTCAGCAAGTTAGCAAGGCTAAGGATCCCAGGCTGTAGAAGAAGTCAGCCACGATTGCCAATTGTCCACCATTGGACGAGTAACGCACAGGTCTTTTTAGCCTATTTGGGGGGTCTGGTAGCCAATCAGAGGATGCCAGATAATGAGAGTATCTGAGACGGCCTTATGTGGTGGTTTGGACGTACAGGGACGAGCTATAAGGAACCCCTGGAGAAGATACGCCCTATCTTTGGCGCAGCAAGCGTACGAATCACGTTTAAATGGGTATAATTTTAAACAACCGGCGAAGTCCTTCGAAGACATGTGACGTAGGACAGATGGAAGAGAAAGGACGCAGAGGATGGTGTGAATCGAACAACGCATCGTGGTTAGGGCGGGACTTTCAACGGATCTCTCTAGTGTGGACGTCGCGGGCCACTAATCAGTGCCAGCATCGAGGTACGTGTCCATGCTTAGACGTTCTTCCAGTCGACAAAGGGCAAAGCTCGATCCGGCAGAGAGTTGACACAAGAGAAGAATCCTACAGCTGAAGGAGCTATGCGAGGACACAACGGGCAGGTTGCGAGGACCGGAAAAAACAGCAAGGGGTACTTGTTGATTCGATGCCAACTCACGTGGGAAAAGTACAAGTTGACCTGCATTGAAATGACAGTCACCTCCTAATTTTCGCTATTCTTGAAGAGACAAGCTTTAAGCTTTGAGCTTCTAGCCCCACTTATCAAGATGCATCGTTGGTTGGGCATTAAATATTTTGACTTCGACCTATTCCGCATGCATCAGTAGACATGCAAAAAAACTGATTGTCTGAATGTGTCTGAAATGTGTCTGAGATGTCTGAAATCAGACATCCAGGTCAGTAAGTCAATCAGACACTCAGAATTGGTCTTATTTTTGATCTGAAATACCTTATTCATCTGAATTCAGAACTTTCATCTGATTTAAGACATTTCAGACACTTTCAGACAATCAGATTTTTTGCATGGGTGCTGATGTGGCGGGTGTGCCAGACGAAAGCTTTACTGGTCTGCGTGTGGTAGTCAAAGATGGACAGGGTACTACTGGTTGGTGTTCCGGGCAAGCCTTGCAAATCAAAATCTATGCATGTGATTTGATCAGAAAACGGTCAACCTAAAGTTTCACTGATCTCTCAAGATCTCGTGTCCGAAAAGCACGTTCCACAGCTAATATTTCGAGGAGCATGTGTTCAACCATGAGCCATCCGACGCCACAACTTATTCGTCTGCCAACGTTCTGCGACGCTGGTGTCACTTAGGGATTCGATATCCGTTCGCGTCACGAACTTGTGCACGTCTAACATGTTCCATCCGACACTCGAGCGGCATGGAATCGATGCAATCACTTTAATTCTTCACTGATGAGTCACAATCCAGGAATTCTATTTACTGCTAGGGATTCTGTACCCCCATTCTGGAAATTTCAAGCTCATACTCATCCTATTTCACCTATGGTAATTTACAACTCTCACTTGAAATGCAGTACTTTGAGGTTTGGCATGGAATGGGTCACTTCTAATCTCCCTGCATAGAGATATCACAACCCTGTTTGCAGGATCAAATGTGATAGCTTCTCCTGGGTTAAATTTTCATGCCGTGGCTTGATAATGACAGGAACGTCTACAGGGTGCCTAGAAAAAAAATGAATTGAAAACAAACAAGAATGAATAGGTACGTCTCAGCTGGCTAAGGACGGAGTAGAAGAACATACGTAGTGACGCCTTCGGACCATTTCACGTTAGCACCATCTGGGCCCGGGTTCCAGGAAGATGGCGCATCGAAACGGAAGACAGCAAGCATTGTGACGATAGAGATCCAGAGCGTCGCATCCGCAACATATCTTCCCGCGCTAACAAACAACGGATCAATCATTCACACGGGTCCAAAATCGAGGAAGAAAAAGCCACGCGAGGCGAAACGTACCAAATGCGCCGTCCGAATCCAAACGCATACGAAAGTTCGTCGGCAGACTGGCCTTTCTCGACTAGGAAGCGCTCGGGTTTGAACTTTTCAGGTTCTGGGAACCTGACGGGATCTCGAGACATCGCCCTTTTAAGTAGGTCGGTCAGTTTAGTCGATGGATCACACCGTGACGCATGTTTACATACCACGCATTCGCTACCACAATCGCTCCTGAAGGACGTGGAAAGAATGATGTCAGCGAGGTAACAAGACTTTTAGAGGGAAGTGACCTTTGGGGATGTAATATCCCTCGTAGACGTCGTCATTTAGAGTTGCGTGAGGGAGGCCTTAGACAGAGATCAAAGTTCTACACCCACTGAGAGTAACTTAGTCGACTTACTCAGAGGTACGGTTGGGCACCATCTCAGGGTCTCTTTGAGTACTGCCTCGATATAAGGAAGCGAGGTCCGATCCTCCCACTGAGGAAGCCTTTCGAGTCCTTCCCCAATAACAGCGTCAATTTCGGCTTGGGCCCGTGCTTGGGCATCGGGGTACAAGATCATCACCAAAAAAAAAATCATGAGCGTGGAATGGATCTATTGGAACTCAACATCAGCAATGCAAGCCTCAGAATGAAGCAACCTCCTACCGATTCAGATCCAGCTTGTCATCATTTAGTCTCTATTCCAACGTTATCAATGAATACACTCACCGGCGTAAGCACTCGCAGCAACTTCTTTTACTGCTATTTCGAGGTGAGCCTTTTCTGCATCTGTGTGAGCCTCGTCCTGTATCCTAGATACAGCATCCGAAACCATGGACGGAGCCGCAATACCTGCTGCCTACAATCGCATCTCTCATCAGCCAAGTGATCTCATCAGCTGGTGCAGACGATCGACCACCCACCATGCTCTTCTTCACATATTCAAAGGGTACATCTACCCATCCTGCGATGAATTTTCGCTGTATGCGAATATCGCGTTTGAAGCCTGCGCCAGGGAACCAGGAGGGAAGGTATTTCACTGTTTTGCCAATGCTCGTCGATGAGTTCATCGATTTCTCTCAGCGACATGAACAAGACGCATAAGACACGTACGAATTGGCAGCGCGGCCACGACGGCCGCAACCTCTGGCTGCATTTCTTTCACTGCAATCCCTGCCGCGCGCTCGACGTGGGTTACCATAGGGTCATGTAATCCGGAAGCATCGTAGTCGTATGCGATCGCCAAGATGGCTGAAGCGCCCAAACTGTTGGAGCCGACTGTCAAAGCAGTCAATAAACACGTGTCAAAATGCCTTACAGTTGCAGTTGTTCAGAATAATTCGGAGGATTTGATAACAAACGCTTGATTAAATCGTGCGTTTTTCGCAACAGAGCTGGACGGAATGATGGGGCTACGCTCTGATGGAACGCTTGGTGAAAAAGTCGGCGATGAATGCGCCATCGGTCACCATATGCTAAAAACAAGGTGAGGAATCCTGTCCCCAAGCTGTTTCTGAGGTTACGCGTGGATAAGTGATGAAAAAAGAGGTGACTTTACAGTTCGCTCATGGCATATATACTGTCAGGACGACTAGAATAATTCCGTGAATGGTCCTCAAGTAGGTCGCGGGCGATTTTTTCCGAGTTGATCACGATGATGTCCTGAGTGAATAGTCGAGCATAGACGAGGTTACCTGAGTGTAAATGTATATAGTTAGTCAGTGCCAGGCTAGGTGTCATGAAGGGAAACACCGAACCATATTCAGCACCCCACTTTGCATACGTTTTCCAAGGATGACGAAGGTCGATTTCACGAATGTTCCCTAATATCGGCATTGGTAGAGGTCCAGGAGGGAGACGACGATGTCCAGCCTTCTTCTTACGCAAAAGAACCACCAGTAACGCAACACAGAGAGTGGCTATAACGAGTCTCGAAACAAACATGCTGAGGAAATGGAAGGGAGAACGTAGCTATTGCAACCGCTTGACCTTGCCCATTATATAGATGGCCAGGTTATCTTGTGATGTCAGCTGAGTCCCCCGTCTCCGACGTCCGGGTAGCCAAAATTGATATCAATGCCACTTTAGATTGTGATTTGTAGCCGATGTCTGTAGTATTCAGCAACTGTTCTACCCGCAACCACGTAGAGTGTAGCAGCCAGCATGTGCTACTACTATACGGGCACAATGCTTTTTCCCGAAAAGAGCCCTGAACAAGGGGAATCTACGCCGATCTGGGAAGGGAACGGAGCCAGGAGAATGGAAGGTGAAAGCTAGAGACGGATCTAGAGTTTTCACGTTGCAAGTTCTCGGATCTCAGCAAGTTAGCAAGGCCAAGGATCCCAGGCTGTAGAAAAAGTCAGCCACGATTGCTAATTGTCCACTATTGGACGTTGGACGAGTAAAGCATAGGTCTTTTTGGCCTATTTGGGAGGTCTGGCTACCAGCCAGAGGCTGCCGAATAACGAGGTTTGCGCAGTATTTTGGACGTACAGGGACGAGCGATAAGGAACCCGCAGAAGATACGCCTTATCTTTGGCGCAGCAAACACATGAATCGCGTTCAAATGGGTATGGTTTTAGAAACTGATGGTGTCCTTCCAAGACTTCTGAAGTAGGACAAATGGAAGGGAAAGGACGCAGAGGATGGTGTGAATTGAACAACGCATCGTGGTTAAGGCGGGACCTCCAACGGATGTCTCTAGTGTAGATGTTGTGGGTCACTATTCAGCGCCAGCATCGAGGGTACTTGTCCATGCTCAGACGTTCTTCCAGTTGACGAAGGGCAAATCCCGATCCGGCAGAGAGTTGACACGAAAGAAGAATACTGCGCCTCTCCTCATTACTGAAATCGCTGAGGAGCCATGAGTTTACAACAGGCAAGTTGTGAGGACTGAATTGAATAGGTGATTCGATGCCAACCCTCGTGGGAAAAGTACAAGTTGTCTTTCTCCGAGCATGACCTGCGTCGATATGCCCGGGGTCGCCTAGTTTTCGCCATACAAGAAGTCAAGCTTCAAGTCACAATTATCAAGATGAAATGAAGTTGTCAGAAGCAGTTCGTCGGTCAGGCTGCAAATTGACCCGAGCTAAATTCGGATTTTGCAGAACTTCTTGGTCTCCCCTAGCTAACGAGATATGTTTTCAGAATGCGGGGTAAAGTACCTCTTTGGGGGCCGAAGTTCTTAGAAGTACTTTTTATCTTGCAAGCTCTAACTTTTGCCCGAGGTGACCAACCCGGACCGTCAAAAAGCTACCCGGGTAGCCGGAAACTCCACAACTTTCCTTTGCCATGCTTAGGGGCAGTTTAGGGGACTTATCCTCAAACCTGTTTTCGTACTATGAGGTTCTTTTATTCCACATGTACACTCGAGCTATA
Source organism: Spongiforma cf. squarepantsii (assembly GCA_038094135.1). NCBI lineage: Eukaryota > Fungi > Basidiomycota > Agaricomycetes > Boletales > Boletaceae > Spongiforma > Spongiforma cf. squarepantsii. Next base: position 14,003 of record JBBPTK010000481.1, read on the forward strand.
GCTTCCCAAAAGCAGGGCCCCTCGGCACTCGCATATCCCCCCATTGATGGTTCCCTATTTTTACCGGACATGATCGAATTCAATGCTCAACACAATCCAACTCACCCTTTCTATGTCTTCTATGATCAGGACATGGGTGGCGTTCGTCATATCTCTCATCTAGAATTCTACCGTGCAAGTCAACGTGTCGCGCATGCTATTCGCCCAAATCATCGGGGCCCTGACAACGACATCGTCGGTATTATCGCTAACTGTGACACTATCCTCTACCAAGCCATAGCGACGGGCCTGATTTACGCAGGTCTCATCGTGGGTTCTCGGTTCTTCCTCCAATTAGGCATTTCTGATCTTTTTTCTAAGCCCTTTCCAATGTCGCCTCGCAATTCGCCAGCTGCCGTGGTGAATATGATGCAGAAGACTGGTTGCCGCCGTTTGGTTGTGACGCGCCACTCGGCGGGGTCGCTTCTGGATGGCATCGTTGCCGAACTTCGTGAAGTTCAAGTTCATGACGCACCCACTCTCGCGTACGCTTACCCCGAGCTCGCGAAAGAGACTGCGAGCATGCCGTTTACGCCCTACCCCAAGCCAGGAAAAAGGCCACTCGAAGATAGTATCATGTACTACCTGCACTCTTCCGGAAGTACGGGATTCCCGAAGCCTATCCCGATGACGTATATCGGTGTCGTTCAGTGGTGCCATATGTGTAAGTAACCCCTTCGTTTATATTCTCTATCTGATCTTATTTGAGATAGCGCCCGTTCAAGAGTCCATAGATTTGCCGAAACCCGCTGTTGTTATGGCCGCTCCTCTCCCCCCGTTCCATATGATGGGTATGACTCTACAACTCCTCAACCCCACTGCTTCGCTCCAGACCATTGCTGTCT
>JBBPTK010000482.1:0-14870 GCA_038094135.1 Spongiforma cf. squarepantsii
TGGCACCGAGTTCACGGCCCGTGTACCGAATTTCTCTCAATTTCAGCGGCCCTTCTGTTTGCGCACTAGCACCGGAGTTGCGAAGTCGAAGTCGAAGATGATAATCCACCCAGAAACTGGAGACGAGCGCCTTTTCCAGATCGTGTGCTGATTGCGAGGCAAAGGGGCCGGGAGGGCGAACAAACACGGATTTACGATAGGCATCATTCCAGACGGCCCTAGAGTAGCCAATCGTATTCAGATGTCGAGAGACCTGTGAAATAGTTTTACTCAACGTGCAACGGTTGAGGGTTAACAAGGTCACTTACTCTCCGTATTCGAAGGATGTCTGGGATATCGAGATAGAAAAGAATGCGATGCAGAATTTCCAGGGGAAGCTGGTCTAGAGAGTGCCCTTCGGACATGTTGATAGGTAAATGTTCAATGGCAGCTATCCCATGGTCATGGAGTCAGTGTGTATAAGAACGGAATAGTCACACGGAGCGCCAGGCCGCCGAATGTCGTCACCGTACTACGGGCCGTTCTATCGTCTCCGAGTTGCGCCGTCCAGGCTGTCCTCTTCTTTCATTACTCTTTATTTCCATAGTTTTTATTCTCTCGAGCCTCGCTGAGGTCATTTGCAGTTGGGCACGGCTCAGACCGCGACACTGCGCCACCTGCATGTGACACGTCCCCATCTCCATACATCACTTTTCTCGATACATCACTTTTCTCGACGTCGACCTTTGGCGTTTCAAATCTGGCCTCCCTCCTTTCGCGGATAAGTCGATCTCTGTCTCCTTCGTTGTCTTTATTTTCTCAATGCAACTCATTGCTTCCTCGTGTAGGTGAATATTATCCCGAACCCCCATCGATACGCCCGATCGTGATGCGCAAGATCATGTCCTGGGATACTTGTGTATATTCGCACGTCGAGCGGATTGCATACATCCAACGAACGGAATCCGAGCGACGCGGCACATCCAGATGGGCCACTTGAAGTTCGGTCTTGGAAGGCGTTGCGGGAGGGCGCTTCCCAAGCAGTCGGACCGCCGAACTAAGTGAAGGTAGAATGGCCAGCGACCATGGTGCTGACCCACAACGCAATTTGAGCATTGTTAGGCGGAAGAACGCCATGGGTAGGATGCGTGTATGTTCTGATCATATGTTTAGATTGTTTCCTTTCCCTTAAGAATCCATTAGTATGACTCTTCTATTCGTACGAAAGGGTTGGTTAACTCAATCCGTCATGTAAACTGCGAGTTAACTTGACCGATGATGACAGTCTGGGCGAGCGGCTGACGTGTCACGAAAAAGTTGAGTGGTCAACCATGCGTGGGGCATTTAAAAGGCATAAATAACGCTTACATTCAGCGTAGTTCTCGATTGTACGTGTCCCAGGTTCTCGCGAGAACATGCCGACGGACGGTACGCGGGAGTCCAATCTTTACGCCTGATTGAAGCATGCGCCGCGACCATGCAAGTATTCTCTGGCCTCTCCAAAAACCCGGCGCGCATGAACTCGCCCACTCTCACCTTGACAGCAGTCACAGCTGGTACAAGAAGCGTAACCGCGCTCGAACCTCTTCACTGACCTCGCCCTCGCCATATCCTTTCACTGCCCCATCTACGAAGACCCCCCAAACCCTGTCGTTTCCCGCCGCCGTCCTCCAGACATATTCAGTCTCCACGGATAGCATCGTCCTCACCGCGCTGCCCTCTGTTCCATTCTGCTGTCACGAGGATCTCTTGACCATGACCTGTGCGTGGCTCGAGGGCGTCGTGCGCACGCTCAATGCACGGCTGCCTCAGAGGATGTGGATCGGCCCTGACGAAGATGAATTCTGGCAGAACAGCGACCTATCTAAAAGTAGTGAAGATTATAACGACAACGACTGCGACAATGACGACGACTTGTCACGAATGAATAAGGCGGAGATGAAGACGCGTATCAAGAAGTTAGTCGGCATCCGTACCGTCGCGGGCAAGAACCGCATCTTCAGGGGTGCGCGCGTTCATCGGGTTCCCCCTGCGCTCAAGGCAGTGAAGATGCGTAATGCAGCGTGGAGACTGTACGAGCAGAATCCGTGGGAGATGGAGGTGGACGACGATGACCAGAGCGCTCTCGTGGAATCTACTAGCGCTCTCGTGAGTCGATCCAAGTTCAACCTGCACTTATGCGGACTGAGGGTCAACACGTTGTCTCGCCTCGACATCTTACAAGAGGAGAGAAGGCAGCGAATTGAAAGAGGACGACGAAATACGTCCATCCAAGAGACAGAGGGTCTTGGCTCACCGTCCGAGGAAGGATTCCAGGTCGTGCAGGAATCAAGTGAGTTATTTAAACAGGGGTGTTTCAACTTTCTGATCCTCGAGTTGTTACACTAGTAATGGCCTTGAGCAGTTTAGAACTTGGGATAGTAGAGTCGGACGAACCACTGGTATTCTATGTCGTTCATATTCAAATCCATGGGTTCCATTGTCTCTACTTGCATGCCTTTTCCGTACTATGGTGAACGATTTGGTCATTGTGGCCTGAATAGTTATTACTGTCGCCAATGTCACCGTACATCTCGTGGCTCCCGGTAATCAAGAGGTCTTGAGAGTCTCGAACACGAAGACAAAGGCACTCAGTATAGGTATCGGTGTCACGGTCGAGATAGTTTTGTAACACCCCCTGGACTCTTTTTTACTGATGTCAGTGAGAGCCTGGATGATGGCAAATGCCAGTTCGAGCTGCTCATGTGGCCCGACACTCCCAAACTCGGAGTCATGGTCCGGAGAGGGATGCCGACAACTTGAAATGAGGTTGCATCGACAGTGAGGGATAGTGCATGTCTGAAGGGTGTTGAACCTGTTGGAACCTGAGAAACGAGATGGATACGAGAGGCTACAACACAGTGAGGGAAGACGACAAGGATTGTAGAACTATACGAGGGGTTTATATATGATAATCTAAGTACTTGCACGTGATTCCGAGCAATGATGTACAGTAGCCCAAGTAAGTCAATTTACTTATTCTCAACAACAACACAATATTTTCTTATAATGTCAGGGATTAAAATGTAGAGAATGAAGTCCTCTATATTATGGCTGGATCAGAAAAGCATAGTTTGTATATTTGATTGTGCTATATGTAAAATAGTAAGAGGATGTCATTTTGACCCCTAAAAATAATGATTTTCAGAACTTGTCCCCAAGTCAAAGAAATGTAATCCTAGTTAATTAAAAATAGGCTGAAAAAGGAATTACAAGGACTGCCTGCTTGGATCCTTGTAATTCTTTTTGCAGCCCATTTTCAATCAACTAGAACTACATTTCTTTGACTGCTGGGGACAGGTTCTGAAAATCATTGTTTTTAGTCAAAATAGCATCCTCTTACTATTTTATATATAGCACAATCAAATATACAAACTATGCTTTTATTATCCAGCCATAATATAGAGGACTTCATTCTCTACCTTTCACTCCCTGACATTATAAAAAAATATTGTGTTGTTGTTGAGATATCAACAAAATAAATGTGTGCATTATTTACTTGAGCCACTGTAGGTTGAACTATTGTAGTTCCAACAGAACCAGTTCATTGCATGGCTCAACTCAGATGATATAAGTAAGTCATGCCAGTGTGATTATAAGATCTGTATGCCCTGAGCTCCTATTCTCAGGCTGTTTTCCTTCACCATGAACACTATGTCACTATGTGCTGGCTAGTTCTCATATTCTATCTTCATCCTTGTTCTTGATCCCCTATTTCTCTTACTGACACTATTGCAGCTGGTCCTCTGAGTCAATTGAGCTGCTATCCTCCATCTTCCTTCTTTGACACCTTCCTTGCAAATCACAGCTGGTCCAATGGCTGGATTCTATGATCAGATCATTTTTGCTACCAGCTGTGTCTGGCCAGTCTTAGGTGTCTACATGATGTCTTCTCTTTGGCTTTGTGATGCACACAACAAGGTTCATGGTGATAAAGAAACTGTTATTTCTTTATATAGCTGCAATAGCTTTATTCCTCCTCTTCATGTTCTTTGCCACCTGTTTTCAAGCATATGCATGGCATGTTTTTACCATGTGATCCACCTGGCCTCTATCATTGCCAGTTGTCTTCTTGTCACAGATCAAGGAAAGCAGTTACCAGGTAAGTAATTATGTAGATGTACTGCTTACAGTAAGCAATTATACCAATTTAGCATTAATTTCAGGCCTTGATCTGACACTTATAATCCTGGAGTGCTTGTTGATCCTGGCAGCAGAGCATGCAATTGTATGAGCCATGGGGACTCAAAAGACTGAAGTTTCATTCAGTTTATTCTGTAACTCATCAGCCATCAAGAGCCTTCACAAGTGCAGGAACATCAAGTGGGGGAGCCTCAAGTAGGGGATCCACAGGGAGAGGAGCATCCTCTAGGTATGAATGCCTTTGCCAAGTCATTGGTAAGTCCAGGATTTTATGAGTATTTTATTCTCACAGTTTATTATCTTATTCAGATGTGGGAACTAAAACTCCCACAGAAAATTTTGAACATGGAGCATGAGATTCAAATTCTGGACTTGGAGTCACAGAGGAGGGGACTTGGACTTGATCATGGACTGATTATATAGTACTTTGCATACCAACTTGGCACACTAAAATGTACATTCCTTCTGAAGCCTCTCCAGAGGTGGTTCTATACCATTTGATGAACTTCCTTCATCAGGTAAACCTTCCCTTGGGTAATATCTTAAAATACCTTGGATATTCCAGCCCCCTGTATTAAACTGTTTAATTATTAGAATTATGGTCTTTTATAGACAAATATCTGGTAATCTACTTTAATTATACATGTAATTTGTAATGATTCTATACAGTTAGTATAGCATAATTTCATGAATACTAACTATATTAGTACCTAATTAGTAGCTAGATTTTCATATAGTAGCACATCATATGATAAAGATTTAAATCTTTTATAAAACTTTATTACTACATTGAGCTACACTACTACATTCAAATTACTATGTATACTATATGTATATAAAAGGCATTCATATATCAACTAAAACAATTTGATCAGTTGAATTACAAATATATAAACTTACCTGTCTACACAAAGCTTAATTACAGAACAAAAATAAATTAGTAAGAGATAAGATTAAATCCAAGCTATGCACTTACTCATAATATATATGGTAGCAAGTGGTGAGTGGTGAGTGATGAGTGATGTGGTGATGGTAAAGATTGAAAAGAAAGAGAGTGTGGGAAGAAATGATCAAGGCACAGCATGGATGATACAAATAGTGTGGCAGTATTTGAACTTCAGGTTTGTGACACACTTTTGTATGCTTTTTTGCTACACTTTTGCTACACCTTTTTCTACACTTTGGTAGACTTGTTGGTAGACTTTTGTCCACTTTTTCCTACACTTTTGTCCACTTTTTCCTACACTTTTGCTACACTTTTTTTAACACTTTGGTAGACTTTTCTCAACATTTTCTCAACACTTTTTGTCCACATTTTCCTACACTTTGAAGTATGCGATGTGTGGGTTTTATAGGTAGTAGTTATGCACACAGACCAAGACAAGAAAGGAATACAAGAGGCAGAATGTCAAAGCACCTCATGTATTGGAAACATGGTGGAAATAAAAGGGAAACATGTTGTTGAAACACATACCGAACCAATGGATGAAACTTGGTGGAAATGAAAAGGGAAACATGTTGTTGAAACACATACCGAACCAACGGATGAAACTTGGCAGAAATGAAAAGGGAAACATGTTGTTGAAACATGTACTGAAATAATGGATGAAACATATCGGAAATGAAAGTAGGTCAGGAAACAGACAAATGAGAAAAATGAAGGTCCTGATCTACCAGTTGGATTGACATCCAGGATTCTTCCACAACACAGCTCCTGGGTTCGACCTGGACTGTAACAATATATATAGAATATGTAGAATTCTCAGAATATTCTATATTATCAGAAATTATCCATGGGAAGGTTTTTCTGATGTTGCTTAGGCTGCTGAATTTACCATCTGTCAAATGGATCAACAGAAGTATCCAGGATCACTGTCAGCTTTGTACATTCCATCCCACAACTACAAAAACATAGGTACCAAGTATTGTAATGAGCACATGTCTGGAAAGTACATTAAAAACTGATTGACTGTCCAATCCCAACTACCCTGTAACCCATCACCTGAGTTGGCAGGCAAGTGCCACAGCTACTGCACATCAACCGTCATCACATTCTTTGTCAATTCTGACAGATCTGCCTCCTCATGCAATTGAACCATAATCAAGCTATCTGTCACAACCCACTTATACTGCCTGCCCCAGAACAATGTAAGCAGCAACACGCCAAACGGCTGCCTCAGTTGAGCAACTAGTCGCAGTGCAAGCATGATGGAATCCATTCTGATGGCATGGTGGGCATTGTCTTTGGAAAGCAACAGTTCTATCCATGGATGAATCAAGAGCAGATCTTCCATCTTTGTCAGATTGTTGGCCATCGTGATGTCCACCTCCCCAAGCATGGAAGTTGTCACACAATAAACATGTGTGTCAGGCTCAGAATCTGTGGATGGACATTTGATGAGCTTGGTGATCGGAATGGTAATACCAGACAGCTGTAGTTGACTGGCAGCGAATGACAGAGGTGGGAGGCCACTGAGATGGTCATGCAATGCAACAGCCTGAGAGATGTCCAGTAATGATGAGCGCAATGTCTTTACCACACAATTCATCTTGACTGTCTCAATGGGTTGTGGGATGTGGGGCAGTATCAGTGGGTTGTAGACAGTCAGATCGATGGGCAAGCAGCTGTTATAGGTACTCAGGCGACCCATCCAAGCAAGAATCATGATGTCTCATGATCCAGTAATGATGTGATTGAGTAATCAACCCACTGCCTGATTGCCCTCACCATATATAACTGGAAGCGCAGCATTGAAGATTCCAAACAAGCAATAAGTGATGTCTTCTTCACATGTTGTCTGATGTCTTGAAGCCATGTACAGCTTCTCCCATGCTCTGTCCAGCCCAGGTTGAAGCATGGACGACTCCTTTGTCATCATGTTTATTGCATACTCCATCTCCGAGAGGATGACTGGGGACATTTTGTGGTTGAACAAGTCTATGCCAAGGTATGGCTTCCAGCCTTCTTCCATATAGAACTGAACAACTTACGATGCAACATATTCCTGGTAAGTCCACCCTCGTGTATTCCAGATACTCTTCCAGAGCTGTCCAACCTCTTGAGTGTCGGAAAAGATGCCAAGGAGGTGGACAATTGTGACAGCAGACCCTCGATACCATGTGAACATTGACAGCACAGACTCCTGCTGGATGTTCTTGTCTGCATGATTCACACAGCATGTGTCACTCCATGTGAACTTGAACCCAAGACAAGAGGCAAGCTTGCAAAAATTGAGTAGCTTGGCAAACTGGGGAGTCAGAGGTAGCTTGTAGACAGGGATGTTCTGGACCATCTGGAATGTTGGTTCCTCTGGTTCCCACTTGTGCAAGAACATGGCATATTTGTAGTACCTTCCAACCTCTTGCTGAATACATGCATTGTTGATCTGAGTAGTCATGGAAGACTGAAGTTCATGGAAGACCAGGAGTTGTTCAAAGGCAAGGGCTTGCTTTGTCCTGTCATAGAGTTCACCAGAACTGGTATCAATGAGTTCACGAGGGATATAACCAATGGTTTGCTGGATGATATGCTGAATCGCAGGTGCGGGATTGATGTAGCACTGATGAAGGTCTGTGGTCACATTGAGATCAGCCAGAGGAATCAATACTAGTATGTGTCAATTTTAAGAGTGACTGACAGCTGATCTCTGGGTCTGGTGATTCATCCATTTTCAAAAGCATCATTTCAAAAGCATCGAACACATTTCTGTAGTGCTTCATTTGGTATAACATGGCATATTTTCTCTGGTACCCTTTGTATACAGAAGGATGGTGGCGAATACTCTGAACAAGATGAATCACATCAATTACGTGCTACATGTAATTGAGCTTTATCCATACCTCCTCAGCTCAAAGCAATTCTTGCTCCAACGAGCATGGTCGTGCTTTGCAGCACTTCAAGATGATGGTCATGTTTGTTGGATCAAGTACTAGCACATTTGAATAGGATATGATGGTTGTGTCATGCTCCTTCAATTCCACCTGAGTGCTATCACCCAATTGCTTGAGTTTAGTGATACAGCGCAGTTTGAAGTCTGCAAGAATTCAATGGGTTGTGCTGACTGCCAGTCTACATAATCACTCACTGAGTTCCCATTGTTGTTTGTCATCTTGGATATTTGCAGAGTCCTTCTGTATTTCCATCTGATTGAAACATTTGATCACATCCATAATGTGATTGTCACTCTTGAGAATGTCACACATAGCTTGATAGATATTGAAGTTAGGAATCTTGAGCTAGTAGTCGCAGCAAGTGTGATAATTCAAACTCCATTGAACACAGAATGACAATACCTTGGCAGTGGAGCTCAATACCATCCTGGCTGTTCCTCATATCATCATCATTCTCACCCACTTGAATAGTACCCCATTCGAGCTGGATGGAGAGAGCGACAATGCAATTGAGTAGGCTTCTGTTGCATCATCATGTCTCTCAGCATTTGAGGACTCATCCCTGATTGTTTCTAGCACTGTGCTAGTACACCCATTGCAGATGCCTAACAACAGTCAATTGAATGCCTTGGAACAAGAATGTTACTACTTACCTGTAAGCCAGTCCCTGAATGACATGTTTGAGCTCAGATCCCCAGTTAAGGCACTTAAAATGTTGACAAGTTCTCTTGACACATTGTGTATGTGACCTTGTTCAATGTACTTGTTGATGAGCACATATGATTCACATCATAGTGTTTACCTCGTGGCAAGAGTGAGTGAGATGCACAGACAACCTCTCTGCGATTTCATTGAGATGATATGGGTGAGGCCCAAGGGGCCCGATGATGATGGACATACTTGTGTGTTCATCCTGTACACAACAATCCACATGAAGGGAGTTCAGAGTTTGGTTCAACCTGTCATTTTCATACTGCAACAGAGTAAGCTGATTGCGGAGATCTCAGATGGCTTCGACGGGGAAGATCAGGAATGCACTGGTGGCAGGCAGGGTAACATTGAAACACACATGCGCTTGTTTCCCATGTATGAAGCTCTGTACATAGTAAATTGATTGTCTCATTCAGGAGTCATCTATCTCCTTGTTGGTCGTACATTGAGAACTTCCAAGTTCATCAAGGTTTTTCTGTGTGCTTCCTCAAGTGAGGTTGTCTGTAGGACACAGGGTCAATTACCAATACAGGGTTATGGGTCTTACAACCCTTCACCCAGGTCATAGAGTATTTCCCTATTGACACAAGTACATACATAAGTACAAACAATGTACTTTAGTATATAAGGACCAGCCATACAGGCTGGTACTATAAGGCGAATACCAATAGCTTTTCAGCTAACTCCCTTCATACCTCTAAGTCTACAAGACTTTACCCCTAGTCCTACAAAGACTATAAACTCCCTCTTCTGTTTGATAACTCAAGTAGTTCAACCAGGTCAGTACAGTTCCTCAGCTGTACTTCTTCCTTTTTTCAACTCTGCTAGAAACCTTTTCCCTGAAGGGGAATCCAGAGTTTCTACAGGATGTCTCCAAGGTTGCAAAGGGTGATCCTTCTGCCTCCCAGGATTGCAATGCAATGAGTCGCTGAGAGTGCAAGAGAACAGATGTCATGCAGTACATCAATGACTCAACCAAGTTGATCATGTGTAGTACTGTACCCGCCCAATCGATTCGTCGGCCTGTGTGACATGTGACAAAGTCTACTGGAAGATCCGTTCGTCGTCAGCCGGTGTGACATGTTATGAGGCGAAAATTTTCAGCATTTCGGCAGGCACATGGCCCAACCACTGGCAGTGTAGATCGAGGCAAGGAATGTATCATAACGTTATTACATTGGTCAAGGAATGCAGGTCCATGACAAGCAATAAGTTTTCAGGTCGGCAGTATGACATCCAGCTTTGCTCTCATTCCAATGCCAACCCATCCAAGTCAACCAACAGCCTTCACTATACCTGCTGCAGCAATTACAGCTCTACTTCCCGATCCAACTTTATCAATTCTACAGCTCCTTGACTTCCCCCTTCCTTTCACCAGCCCATTCCCTGGTAATCCTGCTAGCCATGGAACTCTCAACCCATCTACCTACTTTAGCTCTGATCAACCCAACATTGACGATCTCCAAATAATCAAAACAATACCAATCCCCCCTGTCAATATCATCAACATTCTTCTCCCCTATGCATTACAGGCCAATTCTATCAACTCTATTCAGTGCATCCACATCATCAGCACTGTAGCAACCACTTACCGTCTTCCACTTTGGACAGTCACATACTGGGCTAAGGTCTCCCACTTGCAAAACACTGTCTGCCGACCTTGGATAGATGCTGAGAGGGTTCTTCAAAGTCGAAGTCAAATCAGGAGGGGTGTTAACAGTGATGAAAGCCAAAAGGTCATTCATGAAGCCTACATGCTATTGGGAATGTTATCATGGTCAGGCTTTGTGCTCGGATTTGAAACCCATGATACAATCACCCACCTTGCAGCATACATGACACGGGAATGGTTATCTGATGTGCATGAATCTCAAATGGTAGAGTTGCTACAAACTGCTATCCATCAGAGAATGGGCTGTATCAAGGTTAACATTGAAGGTCCATATTTCTACAGCTATCTGAGGTCAGCCTTTGAGGCAGGAGAAATGCACTATCAGGACTCAACTACATTTATCTGTGCACGCCACTTGGGCGAGGCACTCCAACTGGGTCAATGAACCAGCATAGGCTTCATAACAAATGTCCATGGCAACCACTGGGTCGCTACAGTCATTGATTTCTCCAAAAAAGACATTTTGTATGGTGACTCACTTGGAGGTGAACCAGACATAGAGTTTGCCACCATCACTCATTGGTGGACTCAATATCATGCCGGGACTCAATTTACACTCAGCAAACTCCCAATCCCTCTCCAAAAGGACTCGTTTTCCTGTGGAATCCTTGCATTCAATGCACTTGCACACTTCTATATACCAGACACATACCCACTTATGGATGTGCAGCATGTTGATGATGAGAGATTGAAAATTTTTCTAGACATTGGAAGGCGTCATCTCAATCATGTCTGTCCCCTCGTTTCATTCATATACAAGTCACTCACCTTTGCACATAGGTACCAACCTGCAGAACCAGTGACATCGCCGAAGTGGCTGGTGACATTGTTGAAGAGACCAGTGGCATTGCTGAACAGGCTAGTAATGCTACCGAAGGGGTTGGTCACATCACAGAAGAGGTTGGTCATGTCACAACCACAGGATCCAATGTTCTCGCCACCAAAGGGTCCCCAATCCATCCGTCAAGCCCCAAGCATGAACAACTGGCAACAAAAATCCATGTCAAGTCAGCCATTCACGTTGCACTCATGGACCAGGCCAAGGGACAGTCAACAGGGCTGATGAGATGGTTTACGAAATGCTCACCAGAGGAATTTCGAGCACAGTCCAAGAGGGTTGATGCTATGATAGATGAAAGTCTCGAAGACTATGAATGCATACACAAGATGGAGACAGAGCATTGCCTGCACGAGAGACGCGAGAGCAACAGAACAAGGCAGCATAAACATCGTCAACGACTTTACGCAGCTGAAATATCTTCAGGAATCAGATCACCTAGGGGGACAAAGCATAGGTCACTGCATTCAAGCATGTCACTAAAAGATGTGACTCACAATAGCCCATCTGAATCATTGGTCGCCGAGCTCTCACGTCCATATCGAGCCTTCAAAGAGAAGCAACGACTGACAAAGAAACATCCTCAGGGCTGTAAGAAGACATGAGAACATCACCACGCAACTTACCACAACTGGCACTCGCCTTTCCTGTGGAAACAAATTGTTAATGCAGCAAAGCATCCTTCAGTTGGATGGAAAATGAGTAGCACACAGATCGTGTTACTGTTGAAGCAACAGGATCCTGTTACCTTTGCAGGGCTGTCACACACCACTGTGGATGGTTGGATTGACCATACAGGAGACAAACCAAAATGGTCAGCATGTGCACTGAAAATGGCCAGCGAGGGCAATGATCCTGGTTTGGGAAACAAAGGGGGACGACGTCATCTGGAAAAAAAAAGATGTCTACATAGTACTATGTAGTACCAGTAGACCAGTAGACCCTGTAGTCTTCCCCCAATTATGTAGTGCATTATAGAACCTTGGAGTCACAACAATTCTACAGTAGTTTATTATAGCAAGTTGTAGCGCACTGATAGCAGAGGTAATCATGCTACGTTATACAATGTAGCTTATTTGAGCACACAGTGGCCAGTTGTAGCGCACAATAGCAGAGGTAATATTGAGAACAGATGCTACGGTGTACAACATAGCTGTAGCACGTATATTAACGACTTCAACGCACCCGCACCAACCGGTTACATCCACCCCAGCCCTCAATACTCATCTTCCGCCTCCACCTCCGAGTCCTCGATCACATCAACTTCGTCCACTTCATCCCCCAACACCTCATTATCCTCAATCCTCTCAGCTCCAGACAGCTCAGCTTCCAATCCCAACTCCCTGATAGTGTCTTGAATCACGTCAAATGAAAGGGTAACTTTGTAGTCCGGCTGAATGAGTGGAAGACCGGTGCATAGCCTGTAGTAGTATGCCAGTGAGTGATCGTACGACAATAAATTCAGGACTTACCTTCCGTTGTAGTATACCTGGCTTCAGTGAATGCAATCCGTTCACGCGAACCTGACATCCATTCATTGATGGCATGCTCGATCTGAACCATAGTAACGTCAGCATCACATTAGGTCTGAGTTGAGTACACTCCTACCGCCAAAGTGCAAGAGTATACCCTGGAACAGGGAAAGGCTGATAATATTCAAGCAACCGGATTCCTTTGTCGTTCTTGCTTTTGAATAGGACCTCATTGATAACTTGCTGAACTCCTTTGTTTCGACAGACGCCAGTCAGAAGAACATTCACGAAGTCCTTGTAATTGCATAAGTAAACTAACCCTGCATCTCACCACGAATTGAAGGACTTACGTGGTACATGAATGCCGCTCCGTCTCGAGCGCTGTGTCAAGGAGATAAAACTGCCTGGCCTGTATACTTGACCATCAGAAACCTATCAAAAACTGTGCATCACGAGCCTTCATGACATGCTTCAGCTTCACTAGGCTACCTGTGACCACCCCGAACAATGTTTGGTGGCATGCTGCGCTGAAGGTGAGAGCAGACCAATGTGGTGAAATTTTTCAATTCCCGCTGCGCAATCAGACACAAACAACCCGCACTCTACCGTGCACAGGCCAGGTACTCGAGGGCCAAGGCCCGTGTTCTCACCTTTCTGGGTCAACCTTCCGTATACCTCTGCATTGCCTCCGACATTCTCCACCAACTTCGTCAAGGCATCATCAAGGACCAACTAAAACGGTGGTGCCTGAAGGCCTGAAGCTGTCGTGAAAACGGCCTGAGTGTGGTCCGTGCGATTGTTTACCGTTGTGTCCGTGTTTGTCATCCTTCAGATCTCAGATATGATGTAGCCACTCGACCGTCTTTCCCCTTTTTCCTCAGTGTCGTGTTTTCTCTCTTCTAGGTATGATTGCCCTCGTCTTTTCACCTGTGATATTTAGTTTTCTCTTCTAGCAATCAACTCGTGTTGTGCTCACGTCGCAGTTTCTAGCGATCCTGACGGAAGCCCCATCTGCTTGACACACGATTTCGTGCAATGCTAATTTTCCCGGGACTTCGCCACTTCAGAAAAGGTATGTCGTTAATAAAGTAATGGACGGCCAGTGGTGACCACAAGCAACTCGAATAAGTTTTCATTGGTGCTCTGGTTGGTACGAACGCAGATCCATCCGTCATCCAGGCTGCTTGTTAGCTGAATGGTAGTCGCATGTCGAGGAGCCGACTGAGCATCCAACCCGGCGCACTTCCTTGAAGGCTCCTATATAGCACGGGTTGTAGTCTCATCAACTACATAGTATACCATAGCAAAACTGTATTTTGATCATGCTATATAGTGCCACAGAACTTACATAAATAACTATGATGTTGGTTCATCAAGTAACACTATGTAGTCTACATAGACTACATAGTTACTAGGGCTGCTACCAGCCTAATTGTTTTTTCCTGATGGTGGCATCTTTGTGAGATCAACCCTTATTTGTTGGTATGGATCCTTACCCCGCTTCACCAGGCACGTTTCCCTACTGCTGAGAAGGCAATCATTGATTGGTTGAATTCACTGTGTAACGGATCCGTGCCACTCACCTTGGTGACAATAAGAGGAATCGTCATTGCCATACTGATGGACATGGCACCAGAGATCTTCGACATTCAGGCTTCAGACTAGTGTTTTAAAGTCCGGTCCGGTCCGGTTTTTTTCGTCCAAATTAGGCAACCGGACCGAGACCGGTCCAAAGGGCATCCAAAAAACTCGTAACTGGCAACTGGACCGATCCGGACCGGTCCTAATTCAGCCTACAAGGCAACCGGACCAATTTGGACCGGTTGCGACCGAAACCGGTTCGCGCGCCCCTTTCCCGTGGGAATTAGGCATAGCGATGGCTGTACGATAGTTAGCTAAGACTCTAAACTAATTTTCTATCAAATGATCTCGCAAATCGACCGAGAAACGGTCGGGATATGAGTATTTTCGGCAGACATGTCATTTTTGAAGAGTATATTTTTGTATTTCAGTCATATCTGGCTCAAAACAATTCAGAAAAATGCGGGAAAATTACGGAATATTACTATATATGGTAGTATACATAGGGGGTGGCTGTACACCGGTTGCGACCGGTTGCAACCAG
>JBBPTK010000483.1:0-14861 GCA_038094135.1 Spongiforma cf. squarepantsii
CTGAAGAGGCCGCCAGACGTGCTGCTCTCGCTGCTCAGGAGGAGGAAGAACGACGTCGTAAAGCCAGGGAGGAGGAGATGAGGAAGGCCAACGAGGAAAGGGCTGCCGCAGAGGAGGCGGCCCGCAAAGCGGCTGAGGAAGCTAAGAGGGCGAGAGAGGAGCAGCTGGAGGTGGAGAGGCAGCTGAAGAAAGGGATCCAACCTGTGGTCATGCCCACCGCCGGCGAACTTCGTGTTGCAAAGAACAAGATTCAGTACAAGGACGGGGTCTTCCATTTCGCCGTCGCTGGCGTGGCAGGCAGCGGCAAATCATCCTTGATCAATGCGCTCTGTGGCTTGAGCAACCAAGATCCCAACGCAGCTGCAACTGGCGTCGTCGAAACCACCCTGGAGATCGGGCGATACTCCAATCCCAACAATGCTGACCAGTTTGCATGGTACGACGTTCCAGGATCGGGGACGCTCAAGGTTCCCGACTGGCAATACTTCAACTCCCAGGGTCTCTACGTCTTTGATTGCATCGTCGTCCTATTCAACACTCGCTTCACGATGACTGACCAAGCTATTCTGACCAACTGCCGTCGTTTCCGCATCCCCACATTCGTCGTCCGTTCCAAAGCAGACCAGCACATTCACAACATCATGCAAGAAGTGGGGTATGATTCAGACGACGAGTCAGAGACCAAGGAGGGGATGTACAAATCCGCTCGCGAACAGTTTATCGCTGAGACACATCGTAGTGTCAAAGAGAACTTGGCAGGGGCGCAACTTCCCGACCAGCGAGTCTACATCGTCTCAAACAAGTCCCTGTTGGGAACCGTACGAGATAACTCTCCCAAAAGGACGATAGATGAGCTCGACTTGCTGCGAGACCTGCATGCTGAAGCCTACAGGACCCGCAACCAGTAGGGAATCATCTGACGTCTGAATCGCAACCAGGATGTCTTCTCAGGTTCTTTCAAGTCTGAATCAGTGCCAGGAGCATGGACCATCGTTTCTCTACTAGTTGATTCCTGTGTTTCGTCGGATATGTTTTCTGTTCCCCATGTACTAGGCGCCACTCCTTTTGGAGAAGGCAGTGTCTATGACACATGGCTGTTATAAGTCTGTCTGCTCGTGTTTGATAGCGATACAGGGCCGGTGACCGCACACTGTGGTGACTTCTTACATGGTGAGAAACGGCATTCTTTCTCATCTGTAAGGCCGTGGAAACTAATTTCTTCGTGGTTCTGTTTCCATTACGGATTCCCTTCCGCTGGCGTCCCTACACTATCAGACTGATACATTGCAAGATAGAAGTCACCGCCGAAGGCCGCTCAATCGAGTCGAATCTAGTGAGCGTCTAGGCTGCCTTCCAGTCACGAAGTTCAGTTATATGCGTATGCTTTGTTCTTACCTCTCACTTTACCGAGAAAAGGTTGGCCTTCGAAATTGGACTTGCATACGATGACGCTGATGAAAAAGAACCTACAGATCGTATTATCTATCTAGAGATCTATCAATCTTGAACGAAATCACAGCGCTGGCTAGACTCGGAGTTCGGTGCGCACAGGTTCCACAGGAACTTGTTATCATCTCTTCCAGAAGTGATCTACGTTCTTTCCACCGATAAATTCACACACTACATGCCTCTACGGGGAGCTTAATCTTGGCTTATGTGCATAATATTAACTGGCGATAAGCACAGCCAAGGTTAATTTGACTACCGATCCATATCACCTTGACGAGTGTCTGCTGCTCGAATTCACCCTTGCAGTCGTGACACTAGTATATCTTACAGGGTCTTCCAGACGTGTTCATCAGCTTTCTTATCAACGATTCTGCTTCTCGAAATACGGAACCGCTCTCTTTTTCGACAAGGGCGTCTAGAAATTCACCAGGCCATATCAGCTCTTCCGTGGCTTGGAGATTTTCTTCGTAGGGATGCGCCGCAGGGCGTGTTCTTTTTTTCGGAAGATGCCTTGCGCCTTCTTTCTTAGCCAGGACCTCGACGACCTGGAAACCACAGTAACTTCAATCTACGCCTTTCACTATTAGCATTGATCTTTCGCGCCCTATTTGTGATCGTGTCGCGCCCATCATGCGCCCCCCCTCTTGCGCCTTTAGCCCCTCTGGCGGACTCAAGCCTGAAAGCATCGTCGGCGCTTCGACTGTCTCCTGCTCGGCGGACATGCTTAACATGTCCCTTCAGCCCCTCAGTTCAACGTCCTTGCAATGGCCATAACCTCTCACGACCATTAAATCCACATAGTTAATTGGGGCCAGTCTGACTCCTGATCGGTGACCACCTCCTCGGGTTTTCCCAGTTTGTCTGTGAACATGACCCCAATTTGAATTTCAAATCTGCTTCGTGCCTGCATAGCTTCAACTAGCGATGGTGGCATTAACGAGGAAATGCCATAGGCGAATCCGAACCGCCAACTGGTAGTCAATTCCGAAAATGGTTTCCACGTGGCGGTTGCTCGAGGGCAATGACTATTGCCCCGAAACCAAGTCAACGTTTGTCTGTTCATCCATCTCGATGATGCTAGTGGAGTATGGTGGCGAATCATGACGTATGAGGGTGGATTGTGGACGATGTGGCACCAAATTGCTGTAGCTGAATGCACCCACTCTTTCGGCCTCGTGTGGGGATGGTGTCAATCGCACGCGCTATGTGGGCATATTACAAAGTGACGTCTGATCGGCGATTCGAAGCGGGACCTCGTGGAGTGTGTCATGTCCGTTTCTGTTGCGTTCCTGGTCAAAGACAAAAAAATGTCAACCTTGGGCTTGTGACCGTCACCGGCTGCAAATAGGTCGTACAGGACGTTTTCGTCGCCTTTGAAGACTCCGTCCACGCATTTCAGATGTGGGGGCGTCAGTTCATGACGCGGCCATCGGAGGGTCACAGGTGAGTTTCGTTTTTCTTCATGTCCGCTGACAGCAATCACAATCACCGAAATCGATAGCAGAACAGTCATGCCGACGCATATGGCAGGTTACCGGTGATTCTCGATTATTCCACGCCATCCTGTCCCCTTGGTTCTACTCACACAACCAAGCTTGCCTGGGACTTCGCTTCAGATTCGATCTTTATCACCCATCTATCCGTGTCCTTGTCCGATGAGCCTCGGTGATCAAGTCTGTGCCGCATTCTTCTATCCTGCCACTAGTCTCAGATCAGTTCATCATTGTCGACTACTTATCAGGGCAACCATACGAGTATTCAAGCCACCGAACCTTGACATTATGGGCGCTCTTATTCAAGAACTTTGTCTGAAACACGAAATCGCCGCGTGTGTATACCTATTGATAGGCCAGTGGAAATGTTAGGCTCCGTACTAAGTCATTGTTGGGGTCCACCACGAGGAAAACGCTTAGAAGGCTGTCCATTATGCAAATTGCGAATCCGCAGGAGAAATGACTCAACGGCTAATCTGGGCAGTGTTCACGCGTGCGATCCGAGCTTCACATTAGTGATCGCATGCAGGGATGCGGCTTCATCGTGTCTTGCATGATACTCGAGACAGCGCCATATTATATGGAAAAAAAAACGGTGATTCAAGCTGGTGCTCAACGCGACGAGAAGTTGGCCGAACGCCGTCGGATCAATCACCCGCCTCCCGTGCTGTATTCATGGAAACTGCAGCGGCTGGCGGCGTCAATTCGAGGGCACGCTCCTGACGCTCTGTGGACGCTCATACGCAGGAATACAACTTGTATCATGAACTAGTAGCCCTTTTGGAATTCACCGCAATTCTATTGGGAAGGGTCCACGCACATTGATGCATGCCCTTGCTATGCACTGACATACCCATGTTGAGCCGGTTGAACTGGCAGGTATAAAGATCGAAGTTTCATGTCCTTTCAGACTACTCATTCGACATTTTCCTTGCTAGCATCTCTACATCACATAGTACTTATACGACAATGGACGCCTTTTCGTCCAAAATATCGAGCGTTTTCATCCCGTTTACTACCCTCATGAATCAACTTCCACTGGACAAACCATCTCACCTTTCCTTTGATATGTCCGGTGTGCTCAGCTTGGTTGGAGGTTACGATGCCATATCCTCTATAACTGCCCTCCATGTATATGGAAACAAGCGTTGGCTGGGTTGGTACAACAACCCTGGGTCCTTCCAAATGGCCAGCTTGCTCGGCTCGTTTGCGAAATCTGCATCCCTTTTCAGCATTTTCAGCACTTCTAGCGCCTCTACCAAGGCCCTTTCCAAGAGCGTTCTCACGGACCCTGCAAAATTACTTGAACATGGCGATCACAAGGGACCGAGGTTCCGAGCGGCCCACTCAGGGACCGTAATCGAAGAGACAGGTTATCTCGCCGCTCTCTTCATGAAAGAATGTACCTCGTGGTGTTCGGAGGGGAAAGTGGTCCAGGGAAGAAGGACACAACCTGTCAGCATTACTGTCGTTGATCTCGGTCAGGCCCCTCCACCCGAGACGCGCCCTGTGCTCAGCAGCGCCCTCACCTCGCTCTCTGCGACCATCCCCATTTTCACTAGCATCGGAACGAGCGCGTTGTGCGCCTTCTGCGGGGACTGGTACGCGTCTTCATTGATCCTCCTGGGTATCGTCGCGAGTGGTGTTTCTGCCCTCGTCCTCGGCTCGGCCGAGTTCGTGTTCAATCATCCAGAGCCCGCCAAGGGCTCCCCCGCCGGAGACGGTATTCTCACTTCAAACAAGGACATCGTCATCGTAAGAGGAGCAGAAGGCGCGGTGAACTCGATCACGCGCGGCACATTCTCCCTTCGTTTCTCGAACCAACGCCACTACTCTCTCGTCCGGCTGTGCTCTTCTCTCTTCCTCGTTCAAGCCCTCGCACAGCTCCTTTTCATTTCGCAAGCGTCGCAGTTTGGCCAGATCATGTTCCTCGCTTCTTTGACAGTCTCAGCGCTGTACAACGCGCGGGTTTCCTCGATGGACAAGGACAAGATCCATCAGAAGCTCTTGTTCGAGAGCGTGCTCGAGAACCCGACGTTGACCAAGTATACTTTGGGCACGCGTACGACTGCGGTCGTCTTCATGCTCCTCGTCCTGCAGCTCCAAGACCCGACGGGACTTTTGAACGAGTTGCTCCCGAATGATACCAAAGTCTGGAAGGTGTGGAAGGCGACGATCGTGGAGAGGCTGCGTAACCCCAGCGACAAATCGTTCGGCCAACTCGGGGCAAAAGTCAAAGACCTCGAAGGGTTCACACAGCAAGAGAAAGATTTGTTGCAGATCCTCTACGACGACGCGCGTTCGGCGTACGATGGTTACAGAGACTACCTCCGAGTCGATACCAACTGATCGGCGTGATCACTATGATTCATCCGGGTCTTGATTTATTTCTCATTCTCTCTTCGTTCCTTCTCCGTATTAGCAGCCGGCTGCTCATTTGGGTCGAATGGGATTTCAAATCTAAGGTAGTTACTCCGTCTTGTCTAATCTCGAGCGGGCTCGTGCTATGGATCACTCATCAGTACGTACAATGTAAAGGATGATAGAATTCTGTATGATTTTTCACTCTGTTATGTCGACCTCCTTTGCCCATTCGAATATCACTGAGTCTCAGCTCTAGTGATGTATAAACACCTTCAGCACTAGTATGTGAGCTATTTATGCAAGCAAGTCTAAGTTTGATCTTGTAACACACTGGCGAAGGATGCGCCGTTACGCGTCGTTTTTAATAGACGATGAGCTTCAGCCGAACGTAGTAAAACGACTGAATAACGCACGGAAAAGGATTACATTCTTGGAGTGCTCCTCGGGACCTCCCTGCCGTCCAGAGATAACCGGATGATAGCCAACCTAGGGCAAGTACGGACCAGCAATACCAAGCCAATGAAGGTTACGTGTGTTGGGGACGACCCATTCATGGAATCCAGTGAAAGATCTTCCAGAAACGGCTACCCACCAGCAAAGTCCCATCAACGGCTCATAGTCGAGTAAGAAGCGGTCTCCGAAGTCGACAACGCAACGAGTCAACGGGGATTGCCAAGAAGGCCAAGGGGCCGGAGTATACTATAGGAAAGAATATATAGAGGAGACAATCCCATTCAATGGAATATTAGTACTAGGACACACCGGTCTGCTGAAGCGACGCACGGCCTCGGAGCGAGCATCCGTGACTTGTGCACTAGTAGGAGACCTCGTGGCACAACAGCGTCGATCGTGATGGACTTCAAGCCTGGATAACGTAAATGACACGTCTTGAAGAATGGGATCAGTCCTGGGCCTTTGATCACTGTGGTGATTTTCAAATGAATAAGGTTTGGACCTTGTAGAGGCAAAATGGACACGATATTAGCAGAAAAGAGGCGCCAGGTGAGGATCCTTCTTAAAGTTAGGTAACGGGTTGGACTCGAAAGTCCTGTGCTGCAACCGGGTTATCACCATAGTGGATAGAAAGCGCACGAATACGTTGACAGCGACGACCTCAGTCAGGAATTTTTGCCAAACTGATCGACTTACCAAGCTTGCTCTTCAGGTAGCCACATCATTCTCCTTATTCAAAAAATGGCTCAAGTGGATTCAGCGAGCACCAAAGGAGGCTCGAGAGAAGATTCAGAGAACGAGCGACATGTTCGGATGAGAGTTGATAATGTTCGGCGTGCGTCTTGGCCAGAAGCAGACCATTCGGATCATGACGTGCGGGGTTACGCAACCTAGCAAGGAATGAACCAACTCTATAATTAAAGGACATAGTGGGTTTTGTTGTGGTGATATAAAATCGGACATGGCGGTACGCGTGGAGTGGTTTGATCACCAGACGTTCAAACTCAAGTAAGCTGTTCCACCCACGTGAGAGACACGAACTATTCTAGATAAGAAAGCCTACAGAAAGCAAAACTAACAGTGATACATAGGAAGCCAGTCTACCATAGCAAAGGTGACATCTCGAAAATGAACAGAGGAAAGGTCAGTCTACAGCGACATGTTTAACATATCCCTCATAAGCGGCTTGAGTATCACCATACAGCGTCTTGAGCAAGGTTCTCTCTTTCTCATCCAACTCATCCAACTCCCAGTCTGCATCGTTGAATTCAAGCTTCTCCTTGTCGGGAAGCCGACGGAGGAGAGTCTTCTTCCAGATTTTCCAGACGTTGGTGTCATTGGGGAGGAGCTCCTCCAGTATTTTGGACGGTTTTTCAGGTTGAAGAACGAGGAGAACGAAAACCACCATGGTTGTGCGTGTACCTAGCAGATACTTGGTCGGCGGCTGATTCCGAAGTACGCTTTTGAAGAAGATATGACGTTGAATTTCCTCCTTATCCAAAGAGGACAACCAGCAATTGTACATCCAAGAGACGCCGAGCGAAGCGACAAACATGATTTGGCCTAAAAGGGAACCTTGAGGGATGAGGAGCAACTGAGCGACGAATTGGACGATGAGAAAGACGGAACAACATCCAATGATTTCATACATCGCCTCTGAGTAATTGAGAGAGAACTTCCCGCGGGTGATAGAGTTCACGGCACCCTCTGGACCCTTGAGCAAGACGATTTCCTTGCTGGAACTAAGGATACCGTCTCCAGGGGGGCATCCCTCGGCAGGTCGAGGATGAGTGAATACGAGGTGTCCAGAACCGATGACAAGACAAGAGATGCCATTGGCGAGGATACCCAAGAGGATCATTGAAAACGAATACCAGTCCCCAAAAATACCAGACACAACACATCCACCAACACTAACACCGATAGGGATGCTAGCATAGAACGGGGAATGAACGTTGATGGGTTCGGGAGAGATCTCCAATTCAGGGACATGCTCGAGGTCCATGACGGTGACTCCAACAGGCTGTGTTTTTCTCCCCTCGACAACCTGTCCCTTCAGAGTAGAAGATTCCTTTATGACGAGGGAAGCCAAGTGACCTGTGTCCTCGATGATGGTACCCGAATGGGCGGCTCTAAACTTGGGACCCTTCCAGCCATCAAACTCGAACAGCGTGGCGGGGTCAGTGTGGAGACCTGGGAAGAAACCATCGAAAAACTTGGATTGTGTGAGAAGTCCATATTTTCTGGCGATCTGGTATGACCCCGGACAGTTGTACCATCCCAACCACCGCCTACGCTTGTAGACATGAACAGTGGCCATGGCTGACACGGCTTCATCTCCACCAAAGACTCCGGCCACACTCGAGGCATCCAAGGTGAAATTGGACTTGTCCAATGGCAGCGTTGGCGGTGCCATTGAACGACGAGAGATGAAGCTAGATAAGTCTGGAAGATACATGTCAACGCCAGGAGGGGAGGCGGAGAAGGGGGCGTGGAGAAAGATAAACCGATGATATAATTGAGTTCGTACAGCAAGTGATATATGTATTCATCGAATCCTCGTTCAAGAAAAAATGGAGGAAAACGCGAGGTAGAACACGAGGCGAGGGAAGGGCAGTATTCGAAATGCGGTGGCGTCAAGGGTCTCAATTTGCAGTGATAGGCGCCGGGATATGAAGAATCGATGAAGGGTCCGAAATAGTACTGGGCGGCCGGATGAGAGTCTAGCATCCAGTTCTATGATTTGCCTAAGGGTCAGCGTGTCGGATTGGTCACCAGAGCCGACGGCTGCGGGCACCAAGCATAAAAATTGAGCCAGCTTGACTAGCTTAGCATCGATGGGCATCGTCATGCTGGCAAGTGTTCTTACAGATGATTCGACCAGTTTGAACATAGGCAACTTGAACTAACGAGCTTTGATGGGTCCGAGAAGACCTCGATGCGATCACTTCCGGAAACGAACCAATGCGAATTCCTCGGAAAAACAGGTGATTCAACGGGAAGCAGTGGGTCGACATGGCCATCAGGGGAAAGCTCCGACTACTTACGCTTAGTATGTATGTTGCAAGTGTTTGCGACGGCTCCAGCAAGCTACTTACGCGGGGTAAGACCACGTTTGAACTACACAAGAATACAGACTTACGTGCGATGGCAAGAAAAGGCGGGGTACTTGTACGGTAACAACTTCAAGTTCAGCGTGCATCTGCTGCAGCGGAATGTTGACTTGGGCCTCGTTCTGTTTACTAAAACTTTGATCATAGTACACAAACACAAATAGGCTGTGTCACGTGGTTGATCGAGACCTCCGAAAAATTACACCACTGGGCGTCATTCTACGAACGAAATTCGCGAGGATAGAGTTGACGAATCAATCCAACTCCCCACCGCCCCATCGACACCCTACTACCACATTGTCCCTCTTCTCTCCAGGAGCATGGATGAGGCAAACGGGAAGCTCATACCGCATTCAACTCGGCGGTGACCACTGACGATGGCGGATGTCGTCAAGGCCATGTACGGTGCAGGAAATGTGACCCTCTCTGAATCTCGATGGCACGGCGACAAGGATGTATGTGGCGATGGGCCTTCTGTGCTTATCTTGAACTCCTTAAAAACAACTTGTCTTCCTCGTAAATGACCTGATTACGTCCTTCGCAAGGTCCCCCGCTGGGGACGGTATCCTCACTTCTTCAACAAGGTTATCGTAAGAGGAGCAGAAGGCGCGATGAACTCGACCACACGCGGCACATTCTCCCTTCGTTTCTCAAACCAGTGCCACTACTCTCTCGTCCGACCGCGCTCTTCCCTCTTCCTCGTTCAGTCCTCGCACAACCCCTTTTCATTTTGCAAGCGTCACAGTTTGGTCATATCATGTTCCTCGCTTCCTTGACCATCTAAGCGCTGTACAACGCGCGGGTTTCCTCAATGAACAAGGACAAGATCCATCAGAAGCTCTTGTTTGAGAGCGTGCTCGAGAGCCCGACGTTGGTCAAGTATACTTTGGGATCGTGGAGAGGTTACGTAACCCCAATGACAATTCGTTCGGCCAACTCGGGGCAAAGCAAAAACATGGAAGGGTTCATGCAGCAAGAGAAAGATTTGTTACAGATCCTCGATGACGACACGCGTTCGGCATGATCACTTCGGTTCATCCGAGTTCTTGTTTTATTTATCATTTTCCGAGTCTTCGTTCCTTCTCCGTGTTGACAGCAGGCTTAGTTTAGTTTTGAAGTGACTGGAACAAGGGAAACACTTTCTGTACAATAGCTAGTGCCAAAAAAGTCGACGAACACAAATAAAGATTTAGCACTATGTAGGCCTGGAATCCAAATGATTTATCAATGCACTAGTAGTCGAGTCGTGCAATGTCTGCCGGAACACCGACTCGGACGCGTCACACGACAAACGAAAATTCCACTGCTTGACAAATCACTGATCCAACTCCCCACCGCCCCCATCGACACCCTTGCTACCACATTGTTCTCTCCCGGAGCACGCTCGGATGAGGTGGTGACGATGTCGGATGTCGTCAAGGCCATGGACAGTGCAGGAAATGTGACCCTCGCTGAGACTCGATGGCACGGCAACAAGGTTGTAGTCTTTGCTTGTCTCGAGCTACTTGTCTCTTTCTTTTGGCTTGATTACGTCCTTGGCAACGCCTGCTACGCTGTCGTGCTCAAACACGACGTTGAACTCATCAGCCACGATCTGGAGGAGTTCATCAACCTTGACTAGTCTGGTGCAATCGGTAATGAGGTGGGATTGGAAGCCAAGGCGGAAGAGCGGAAGAGGAAGCAGGGGGTTGAGTTGACTCGTCACGTACTGAAGCAGAATAGACTAAATTAGATAATTACTGAGGGGGGATATGAATGAGCATACTACATTATGTACAGGAAACACGCAGGTAACCAGTTAGAAACAACGATAAGAGCACAGCGGTAATTTGCAATCAAGAACAAGTGGAAAGGTTTCTAAAATTGACTACTCGGGGACAACATGTTCAACGTAACCATCATAAGCAGCTCGAGTATCACCATACAGCGTCTCAAGCAAGGATCTTTCCTGTTGACTGAGCTCATCTAATTCCCAGTCTGCGTCAACGAACTCGAGCTTCTCGTGGTTGGTGAGCCGTCGGAGGATCGTCCCCTTCCAGAGTCTCCACACTTTGGTATCGTTAGGGAGGAGCTCGTTCAGGAGTTTAGCAGGTTCTTCTGATTGAAGAACGAGGAGAACGAAAACGACCATCGTCGTTCGCGTGCCCAACATATACTTGGTCACAGCCGGATTCTGAAGTACGCCGTCGAACAGGATGCCTCGCTGGATTTTCTCCTTGTCCAAGGACGACAACCAAGAATTATACATCCATGAGACACCGAGCGAAGCGACGAACATGATCTGGCCCAAAAGGGAACCTTGGGGGATGAGGAGCAGCTGGGCGATAAACTGGATAGTGAGAAGAACGGAGCACCAGCCGATGTTCCTGTACTCCGGCTCGCTGGAGAAAACAAGAGAGAACCTGCCACGTGTGATACAGTTCACGGCACCCTCCGGACCTTTGAGCAACACAATCTGCCTGTCCGAGCTGAGAATACCATCTCCGGGAGGAGACCCTTTAGCAGGATCAGGATGGGTGAAGATGAAGTGCCCAGAGCCGATGACGAAACAGCAGATACCATTTGTAAGAATGCCCAAGAGGATCATCGAGAATGAATACCAGTCCAAAAAAACCCCACATACGACACAGGCGCCGATGCTGACGCCGATAGGGATGGTGGCGAAGAATGGAGAATGAGCGTTAATACGCTTGGGAGACATCTTAGGTTCAGGAACGTGGCTGAGCTGTATGACGGTAACTCCAACAGGCTGCGTTGTTCTTCCCTTAACAATTTTTCCTTCCCGAGTGGCACACTCCTTCATCACAAGGGCAGCCAAGTGACCCGTCTCCTCGATGATGGTACCCGAATGGGCGGCTCTGAATTTGGGACCCTTCCAGCCATCAAACTCGAACAGCGTGGCAGGGTCAGTGTGGACACCCGGGAAAAAACCATCGAAAAACCTAGATTGAGCGAGAAGGCCATATCGTTTTGCGATTTGATACGATCCTGGAGAGTTGTACCACCCCAGCCAGCGCCTGTTCTGGTAGACATGGACAGTAGCCATCGCTGACACAGCCTCGTCTCCACCAAAGACACCGGCCACACCCGAAGTATCAAGGGTGAAATGAGACTTGTCGAGTGGCAACATTGGTGGTGCCATCGAGCGACGGGAGAGCAAGCTGGATATGTCTGGAATGAACATTTTAGAGTAGGAAGGGGATGAGGAGAGGGGGAAGTGGCCGCCGAGGTGAAATCCACGCTATATGATTGCTTCGAGTTACTGGAATAGAATAAATGAGAACATGAGGTTATCACGAGGCACGGCCTGGGGGAGGGTAAATTACTTCAAGTCCACGGGACCGTCGGGACGCCGGTTCGATTATAGAGTTGTTGTGCTAGTGATAAGCGCGGAAATGTGAGCAGTTCTGAATTGACCAGTGCAGGAAATCCTCTCTATGCTTAAAAACGTGTAGCCGCAGCTCCGTTACGTCCCTAGCATATGCCATAACGAATGTATCTGTCGGGAAAACGAGTCAATAGTCGGAAAGGTGGATACAATCATGCATGTATGAGGGCATCACTGACTGAGCAAGTTAGTTCCGAGTCGAAGGTAAGTTAAAGCGCCGCTTATCTGAGTTTCCCAGCATGCGGGTCCTAGCTGGGTTCTTTCTCGCTTGTTTGTGGGGTCCAGCATCTCTGAGTCTACCATTCTACTTCTCGTTACATTCTCTGACACGCGCTAAGCCCTGAAATATTACTCGTCCTCGGCTGCTGAACCAACCAGGCTGAACCCGCTGAGGGATTTTCTAATTGGGAAAGCATTAGCTCAAACAATGATATCGTGCTGGTGAAGGCACCAAAGGTGCGGTAAACTCAATCACTCGCTGCACATTCTCCCTTTTTCTCTGACCGGGATTACCCCGTCCGTTGGTGTACTTGCGTCTTGCCTGTCCTCATTGACAACCGTTGCTGTTTGGTCAGATCATATTCCTCCTCTCGTTGGACGTCTCTCGGCCGTACATTGATTAGCTCCCGAATTGACAAGGACAGGACCCACAAGTACCTCTTGCTTGAGAGGGTGCTTTACAACCCAATGTTGGCCAAATGCACCCTCGACACGACCGCTATTTTCATGCTCCTAGTTTCGCAACTTTGCGCTTCTGTACGAGCTATTCCTGAACGACACCTGGGATAGTGTGCGAGCAATGGAACGCGACGACCGTTTTGGGCCAACGGCAGTCATTTCTGCTTGCCATAGACTTGGTCAGGTTCACGCAACGGGTCAACGCTGTACGGAGACGCGGACGACTTTTGATGACTATAGGGATTGTCTGCGAGCCGACTCGCTTTAAGCGCATGCATCGCTTCGTTGTTCTTACACTCTTCAAGGACATGTATAGGTGACCATGGTGGGCTACTATTTTTTGTGTGAGTCATGGATCGCTAACTTTCCAGAGCAGAAATTGTTCTAGTGTGTCGGATGCTCAAAACTTACAAACAAAATGTGTAAGCATCAGTCGAGCAAACTCTGGGTCGGATTCTGATAGATTGTTCCAGCTTAATTAGTGTACTTCTCTTGCTGTTTTATCCCACCTGGCTTTCCTTATACCGATGGTTCCTGTCCGACTTTTATAAGCATGCCGGGTAATAACCGTAAGGGTAAGGAAACAGATTCGATAGAAAGGCGCATATGTTCTGCTAGATTCATGGCATACAAGCACAATCGTGTCATGCAAAGAACGCGTCATCTCCGAAAAGCCTTCATCAAGGACTGTCTGGTCCGTAAGCATGTTTCAAACACCTTTGCTGAGTGACTGAGAGTCGGCCATCTACACTATAGCAAGCAATAAAATGAAGCAGGAACCACTAAACAAAACGCGCATTTGCTTTGACTCCTAACTGATGCTGCATCGTACTGCGAGCACGTACGACGAAGTTCGAACCTTGACAACTCGGGTCAGCTGAATCCGCATCTATAACTTGGAGAGCTGAATGACGATCAACTTAGGGGCCCATTGAACAAACTAATGATATCCAGCGTATCCAGAGGCACACTTTTCCAGTATCTCGCATCAAGTTTGGTTTTCATTTGAGCTGTCACGATACACAGTGTGGGCGAGTTGGTTTTCCCCACGTCCATTATCAAGCACGGGTGCAGACCTGGCTATGTAACTGCCGCTTCGGGGGAATAAGTTCACTTATCCGACCGATAGTTGTCCACATATTTTGTGCTTGTTTGGACCATACAAGCGTTGACCTTGCATTGTGGTCCACTTGGTCCACCCAAGCGTTGGACAAAGCGCAGCGTTGTTTAAGTCGACGCTTTGATCTCTAGCCCACAGGTGGTACTCTGGAGTATTTAATCTCGAGGCTTCCCTCTCATCCCCCTCAATTGCCTTCTGCACACGCGAGCGAGGTGAGTATTTTTTAACCACGGATACTGTTTACATATTATATCCGCCCCTTTCCCCTTGCATTTCTGACTCGTTCGTCCATTAGCCTGTAACTCACTGTCGTCTGCACCACCCATCCCTCGATACATTACTTTTGGTCTCGTTCTTTTTGAAGATCCTCCAAATCTATCTTGATATCCACACACCGTAAGTAATTCTCCCATACTTTTTGCCTAGGTCTCATTTAAATCTACTCGTAGCACGAGCAAGTGCCATTATTCGGATGAAAAGTACGCAAAGCATGGAAATCATGGAATCTGCTCGTCTCTCCCCTGCCCCCGTCTTTCGTCTCCCTGTGGAGATCATTACCACAATATTCATCCTCAACGCTCGCAACTACTACTACCACGTCGAAACCCCGCGGTTTTTGTTTCGGGGGATCTCACCGAATTGGATCAACGTTTCTTACGTCTGCCGTCATTGGCGGAAGGTGGCAATAGATTGTCCCCTTCTTTGGTCCTACGTCCCTGCGATGTCTCTACGCTGGATGGAGGCGTTTCTAGCAAGGTCACAGAGGGCGCCGTTGAAGATTCATGCAGACTTCACGCGGACAT
>JBBPTK010000484.1:0-14860 GCA_038094135.1 Spongiforma cf. squarepantsii
ACCACAGATGGTGATTAATCATATATCATTCATACTCATTAGCCTATCTTCCATTAACCCTGGATTGTGCAATATATCAATATACTAAGTAAGTAGTGATATATTATTTCTATTAGCATGTAGGCCCCTTGGTCGGACTCCTTAACTTGTGATATATCATTTGTGTTCATTACTCTATCTTCCATTAACCAGGATTGTTAATATATGAATATACTATAAACAATGATATATCATTTCCATTGGCATGTGCTGAGCTCCTTAGTGTATCATTCATGCTCATTAGCTTGTTTTCTATCAGCCAGGATATCAACATACTACCAATAGTAATATATCATATATCATTTTGCTCATTAGCTTGTCCTCCATTAACCAGGATTGTTCAATAAATGAATGTACTATAAACAGTGATATATCATTTCCATGACAATATGAATAGATTACAAGCATAATTGATATATCAATTAGTGTTAGCCTATTAATGTATGACAGTTTTATGCTAAGTAGTAGTGTTTCATATATCACTATCACTGATACTGGTGGTAGAAGAGAGAACAATGTGGAAATTCGTTATTGAGACAGAACAAAGTCCTGATCTTATATAATACAGGACATTGTTTGTATCTATTTGGTCCGCAGTAAGTATAAAAGGAATATTTGAAATAGGGTAAAGGGTTGTGAACAACAGCCAATAGCATAAAGCTCTTATTTCAAATATGAGTAAGTAAAATCAGTCAGCATGAGTCATATAGAATCATCTGGACTGATGATGTCATGTTCTAGACAATGATGTCATATGGAATGATCTAGAATATAGAACATTCTAGAAAGAATATGAATAGCAATAGAATTGGTTTGGATGTATTAAGTAAGAACAGACCATTCTAGAATATGATTATATCATATTCTCAACAACTCCTTCTCCGCCTGAGCCTGACGCTGACTTGGCTTGGCCTCCCCCAACACCTCTGATCCCTCTCCTGTCCCAGTCCAGCTGCACTTCTTGCACGCTGTTTGGCATGACACGCACACAGTTGCTCACCTCACTCCCTCCTGTGCCTTGCACTCTTGAGGTTGCTGGAGTTGCCAGATGCACCTGTTGCACAGTGCAACTGTGGGCACGTCTTGTGCCATCTGCGCCTCCATCACCTCTGCCTCCATGCAATGTCACTCAGCTGTGACACGCATCTCCACCATGTGCCTGGCCTGTTCCTCAGCCTCTGCGCATGCCCGTTGCTCTTCCTCCTTGCAATACTTCTGCTCTTCTTCCTCACATCATCTCTGCTCCTCCTCCTCTGCCCTACAACACTAGTCTCCATTGATTAGTGATCTTGCTGCGATAAGGTCGCCACTCACCTCTTTCCTCTTCTCCTCCCTCACGCGCTCCCTCCTGCTCTTCTCCAATTCCGCCCAACGATGCTTCTCCGCTGTCTTCTCACGAGTCCTCAATTCATTGTTGTTGGACTCAGTCATCAAGTCTGTTAAGCTTGGTTACCGAGGAACTCACAAAGAGTCTCGTCGAGGTAAGCAAGCAACTTGGTGAAAGATCAAGAGTTCAAGGTTCGAATGAGTGGAAACTCGGTCACTAGGTTTCTGAGTGGTTTCACGGTGAATTGCAAGGGAAGACCAAGTAGGTTGAAGTTAGAGAATACATGAGCAACTACTAGGGTTTATATAGGTCTAGGTAGTTGCCATAAGGGACAGCCCAAAGGCAGTGGTACTGCGGACTGTGGAAGGCAGTGAGTACTGCAGACTGTGGAAGGCTATGCGTTTTGATAAAAGAAAGAAGTAATGGGGCTATAGAACAGCCAGTTGAAGAGCAGAAGCTAAGATGTACATGACTAGAAGCAACTTGAAGGTAGTGGCGTGCCAAGTGAAGAGCAGAGATGAGTAGTACAGGCACATATGAATGAGAATGGAAATGAAACGTAACATTCAAACCCCCGTACTAAGAGTCGAGCTCTGTCAAGACTAAAACTCCCTAGAGGAAAAGACCAGGAATCCAGTCATGTTGGACTCAGCGGTATCATCCACATATCTGTCAGTGGTATCATCGAAGTAGTCATCTTCAGAGTTGTCGATGAGGGTGGAAGAAGTGGGGGGGAGAAGGAGGAGGAGGTACACATCGAATGAGATGTGGGCAGTGTGTTTGGGTATGTCCGGCCCGTGCCATAGTATGGCAGTTAGGACAGTTGTAGAGAGGGCAACGGACACAGATGTGTCCCAGGCAATGGCATTTGAAGCAGGCATCAGAGTAGCGGGCATGATCGGGAGGAAGGGGACGACGTCCTTC
This sequence comes from Spongiforma cf. squarepantsii, assembly GCA_038094135.1. Lineage (NCBI taxonomy): Eukaryota > Fungi > Basidiomycota > Agaricomycetes > Boletales > Boletaceae > Spongiforma > Spongiforma cf. squarepantsii. The sequence goes on from JBBPTK010000484.1 coordinate 2,291, forward strand.
GTTCATATCAGTTTCAATGATGTGTCACGTCTCAGCGTCCCAGAGGGCCTGTGCCTCTTCTTCATCGAGAGGGGAGGAAGATGCAGAGGGGGTGGCGACAAGAGGGGTGGCGATAAGAGGGGAAGCAGTGGCTGGAGAGGAGGGATATGGAGAGATGGCAGCAGGTTGGCGTTGGGCACGAGTTGCTAGGAACTGGTTAAGGGAAATGAGGAAGTCACACATATCAGTCTGATGTAGGGTCTCTAAGAGATGCTCATTGATCGAGTTAGTGACTGATAAGAACATATTCAAGGTAAGGAGGATGTCATGTGGAAGGATGTTGTCCTGACGAAGGACTTGGGTGAGGTGATGGATATGGTTAGATTGGAGGAACGTGAGATACGTGCAGTACAAGACTGAGTTGCAATCGAGATGGGCAGCAATGGGGATGGGGAGTCTGGAATCGAGGAGTTGGTGGGTTAAGTATTGGCAAAGGGAAGGGGAGGCAGAGTTTCCAGGGTAGACAGAGAGACCATCAGGAGGAGTAGTCACAGCGGGTGAAGTAGGAATAAACAAGTTGAATGTAGAAATACCATAGTAGTACAAACCAGAATTACGAGTAGTGATGGTGGAGTAACCATCGCTGCGAGGTGGAGCAGGATTGGAAGTGGTGCGATTTTGCGAGGAGGGGGAGACATTGGACAACGGAGATGAGGGGGAAGATGAGGAAGAGTTGGAAGAAGAGCGACAGACAGGAATGGCCATTTGATATGGTGCGAGGTACTCACTTAGAGACATGTCTAGCACAGTGGAAGGGAGGAGTGAGGGAAAAGACCTTGGGATGAAGCAGTTTATAAGCATTCAAGACTGTTTGTGCATGTTTTAGTTTGGATTCAGTGATCCAAGAATCTTCCTCGGAGGTATATCCTTTCCAGCAAATGAGGAACGAGTGGTGGGATGGAGTTCCGTGATGATGCAAGATCTTTTCAATTTCATATTCTTCTTGACTATCGATCAGGTCAGGTGGTGGTGCAGGGAAGTTTGGGCCATGGACATCGTTTTCGCGATAGGAAGATAACAAGGAAGCATGGAAGACCAGATGGATCTTCCAAGTTTTCGGGAGTTTTAGGCAATAGGTGATCGGAGATAGGACTTCTGTAATCAGGAACGGCCCTTCACGTTTCAGGAGGAACTTGTGAGGAGATAAGGTTCAATGGAGGTTGCGGGCTTCTAACCACACCTTATCTCCTTTGATCCAAGGGGAGAATCCTTTAGTAGAACGGGCTTTCATGACTTGGCAGGCTAATTCATGAGCAGCTAGGGCCTTGTCTCTGGTGGCAGAGAGGACTTTGATTCTTTCCTCGACTGCAGGGACCGAGGAGACAGCCAGGATAGTGGGGAGAGGTTTGGGTTTGTAGCCCATCATGAGATAGAACGGGGATTTGCTGGTGATGGAGTGAGGGCAGTGATTATGAGCGAATTTGGTGGAAGTGATATGATCTGCCTAGTGTTTCGAAGTCCAGTTGCCAACTGGTAGTGCAACTGGCAACTGGACTGGACCGCAACTGATCGCAACTGGACTGCAGTTGCCAGTTGCCGACCAGTCTTGACCAGTCCAGTTGCAGTTGCCTGGGTTGGTGGAACCTTAGGCAACTGGTTGCAACTGGTTGCAACCGGTCGCAATCGGTGTACAGCCACCCCCTATGTATACTACCATATATAGTAATATTCCGTAATTTTCCCGCATTTTTCTGAATTTGTTTGAGCCAGATATGACTGAAATACAAAAATATACTCTTCAAAAATGACATGTCGGCCGAAAATAATCATATCTCGACCGTTTCTCGGTCGATTTGCGAGATTATTTGATAGAAAATTAGTTTAGAGTCTTAGCTAACTATCGTACAGCCATCGCTAAGCCGGATTCCCACGGGAAAGGGGCGCGCGAACCGGTTTCGGTCGCAACCGGTCCAAATCAGTCCGGTTGCCTTGTAGGCTGAATTAGGACCGGTCCGGATCGGTCCAGTTGCCGGTTGTGAGTTTTTTGGATGCCCTTTGGACCGGTCTCGGTCCGGTTGCCTAATTTGGACGAAAAAAACCGGACCGGACCAGACTTTAAAACACTAGTCACCGACCTATCAGCGACTGTGCTTCTCTTTCCATGTTGTATGACATCATTCCATTGATCCATTTACTTGGCTTCTTTCCTTATCCATATTACAAAGTCTCTTTCTAATCTTTGTCATCTTTTACTCTGCCTTCACTTCTTACTGTATCGCCTCCAATACTTTGTATAAGTACTCCGTCTTGCTGAGGACTTACTCCTCAGTTTGAATATCATCTTTATTACCAGTCTCTTCTCTCCTCTTAACTCCTTGACGAATTCCACCTTCATCAACTCTTCTATCTAAAACCTGAGGACCAGGATTGCTCCAGGGTGCAGCAAGGCTCTGACACAAGTTGCTGAAGCCAAGTCCTCCCTTCTCCGACCTCCGACCTCCCTTCGTCTGTTCCACCTCTGAAACCTCTTCAGAGATAAGTGGAGTAGATTGGACCTTGACATCACAATCCTTAAGCATTCCTTCATCTCCTCTTGCTCCTGATACTCCTTCCTCTGCTCCTTTGCTTTTCAACAGCACTCTTTCCATCCACCTTTTATTTCTATTGGGCCTCGAGGGCTTGGCCCTAATGGGGAGGCACTGTCATATCCATAATATCTCCTGCCCATCTCCAGACATCTCCAGATCATCTCTGGGCATCTCCTGACATCTCCTATAGGACTTCGTCCATCTTCAATATCTCCTATAGGACTTCGTCCATCTTCAATATCTCCTATAGGACTTCGTCCATCTCCTATCGGGCTTTGTCTATCTCCTATCAGACTTTCGTGCACAGCCTCAGGACTTCCCTATTAGTAGTTCCTTGTTCAAGTCCATAGCCTCTGTTTATGATTATTCATCTCCACATTCCTCCTTAGTCACTCCTTAGTCATTTCTTACTCATCTCCTACATTCTCCATTACAAACTCTGAACCACTCCTTAGTATATAATCCCTCATGTAACTCTGAGCACTCCTCAGTGCGAATATTGTATAGTCAATAATCCAAACTTCTTATCTCCTATCTCCTAAGAACTCCAACCTCCAAAATACTAGGACAAGGGGATTGGCAAGGGCATGACATATAAGTCCTGTGCCAATGTCCTTACTCCAATATCTCCATTCCAGACCTCCTACCATCTCCTGCACTAACTTCTACCATCTCCTACACGAACTCCTACATCTCCTCCGGAAACCTTTAGACTTTGACAAAGTGGAGGAAAAATGGGCAGTGGTAATAGGAGGAACCTTTCCTCCATGGCAGCTCTCAATGGATTTCCCTACCTCCTTCAACACTTTAAGGAAAAGGGCATAATCCCATGACTTCATCATGTTTCAATTGTCCTCAGTAGTGTGCACGATGGTTTGGTTCATATTGGTCTTCAACAAGTCAATAAGATGATCAGCCTTGGGAGGATCCTTTTTTACCTCCATATAACCCACTGTAGAGCTCTGTGCAGCTCTAGGTTTACATTGACTGTTTTTCATATTTTTCAGTGACTCTCCATTCGTTCCCTTTGTAGTCCGACTCATTTTACAAATAGTCTGAACCATTTTCAAGTAGTCCAACCAGTCCGGGAACATTAGTCCAACTCCGGACTTCTTATTTCCTATTCCGGACTTACCCCTATTTGTTCCTTAGTTGTTCCTGATTCTTATTTTATCGTCCTTACAAAGTCTTGGGCATTCCCAGACTATAAAAGATTGTTCTCCAGTATTTTTAATACATCTTTTCACACCTTCGATCTCTAAGCACCTCCGGACCAACCTCCTAAGCATTCCTACAACCTTCTCCCTCTGAGTTCACCACAGAACTTATCCTCCTTGACCTCTCTAAGCATCTCTGACTGCTTCAGGACTCCCTCAGGACTTCTACCAACTGTCCTAGGACTTCATAGGACTTCTTTCTCCACATTCCTTTTGTTGAGAATATGATTACATAATCATATTCTGATTGGTTAAATATTAAGTCTTTTATCTTTAATTCTTATCCAATCATATGCTATTCATCTTTTATTCAAGAACAATAGTCTAGATCTGATCACATGATCTATTACATAATCTTCTAGAACATTCTATTCTAGAACATTCCATATGATGTCATTATGACATCATAGATAAGAATGAGTCATTATTTCAAATTCATTACTCATCCAGATAAGAGCTATTATTCCTATTGGTTAATATTCTTATCATGGGCACAGGGTTCTTACAACCCTTGACCACAATTTCAAATATACTCTTTATAGGTACTATACAGTACACAAGTACAAACACTGTAAAGTAGTATATATACCAGGGACTTTCTCCCTGGTACAATAACAAGTTTTACTTGTTCTTGACTCCCAACTCCCATCTAAGCCTAACACGCTTACACTACTAGTCTTACCAAGACTATAAAGAGACATATTTGTTTCCATCTTAAACCAAGTAAGTAGAGTTTCTTACTCTACTCCCTTTTTATAGTCTTCCACTTCTTTTTGTTCAAAGCGGTTAGATTACTGCGCTAGAGGATATCCATCAAGGATTCCTTTAGGTTATGAGCCCTGCCCTTTCATAAGTAGTATGTCTTTCATGTTACGTGTAGCGCTGTTGGACTCAACACACAGCCTTAGCGAGGAACTCACGAAGAGTCACGTCGAGCTAAGGTAAAGTTGAGGAGCAGCAGGATCTCTCTATCTCACACACAGAGACTTGAGGGACTAGTAACAATGCTGGTATTGCGTAGAACTAGCTTACTGTACCACTACCAAGTACAGGGGTTTTTATAGTAGGGAATCACTGCACAGACCAAGACTAAGTATGGAACTAAAGGCAATAGCTGGAAAGGGAAGGTGGAGCTAACATGGGTCTGGAACGACCAGGAAGAGAAGGACCCATGTTAGTATTTGTACAATTGGAAATGTAGAAAAGAGTTCTCTCCGCTCTTTCGAGTTTCCGGAACTCCAGAAGCGCAGGAAGAATACTTCCGGAAGACTGGAAATGTTCCAGAAGCGTGAGAACAAATCCGGAAGCATGAGAACCGGAATATCGGAACTCCAGAACAAGTTAAAGGTTAACTCGAGTAGCTGTTGCATGTGAGAACGATAGTAGTGGGTTAAGAGGAATGAAAGAAAAATAAGACTCTTCTGCAACACAACCCCTTGTCTTGACTTGGACTGTAACATTACCCCCTTCGTATAGTGGAGCCACTGGCTGCACTAACATCCTAAACTGAATCACCTCCGGTGTTCCGCTCAATCACATCAGCAACATCCTGGTCCACTCCTGATTCAGGATCCAAACTGTGGTTTGGACAGTCCTGTTCCACATGACCGACACTGGAGCAAAGCCTGCAAGTATGGAAGCGCGGACAGTTTGCAAGGGGATGTCTGGATTGCTGACAATTGAGGCAACGATAATTGGGGCAGTGATGGATAGAGTGACAAAGCGACGTGCAGCTATAGCAGGGGAAGGCGGGGGATGTGAAAGCCAAAGGAGAATTTCCATGCTGGTCTCGCTCGGCTGAAGATTGACACCAGATAGAACAGTTGTTATCCATTCCTTGAGACTGGGTAGAGGAGCGAGAGCGGTTCTGGGGATAGGGTTCCGATTGGATTGGTTGTTGGATTGGTCTTCCCCTATGACTGCGGTGACCCCAGGAGGAGATCGGAGAAGATGATGTTGAATTTGTGTTGTGAGAGGAAGCGGATGTAGGTTGTGACCAAGATGAATTGGAGAAGGGGATGTTGATAGTGACTCTTCGACCAGAGGGATCCGGAACGGGAACAACTCGTTCTGGTTTGGAAGGAGTTGGAATTGAGATGGTGTGTCTGGATTGTGACTCTGTTCGGACACACCTGGGTGGAAAGGGGGTGAAGGCATTGGGATGATGACGTTCCGCTTCTGTAGCATAAATCTCTTGAGCGGAAGGGGGAAGGGACATCCACCAGGGTTGGAGGGGATCCCATAAGTGAGAAGGGTGGATGGTTGGAATCAAGTCCACGAAGCGAGACAGAGAAAGGGTATTTAAGATAAGGGGGTGTAAATCAGACAAAGACGCCATCATGGCACTGGAAGGAAGAGAAGGAGTAACAGAGAAGGCATCAAAGAGGTAAAGTTGAAGTCGAGCAAAGCAATGATAAAGTTGAATCGAATTGTACATATCTGCATCCTGAGTAGCATCCTCTGTCTCCTTGGCCTTATCCTTGAGAAAGCGAAGTAAAGAAGGGTCTTCTAGAATATGTGTAAAAAGAATATTTCGGACAGGGAGATCAAGAAGAGCAGGAACGATGGGAGTGTGAGGGAACTGTTCTTCCATTTGCGCGGTCCAGGTGCTAGAAACAGATGGACTGAGTATGCTAAGACCAGAAGAAGTGCAAGTTTGGTCCACAGGGAGTAGTCGTGAAGATGCATGGTTAGACGATAACGGAGTGGGGGTAGAGGTGGAAGACATAGGTCAATATGAGTGATGCCAAGGACAGTAGTCCAGACGACAGAAGAAAGAGTGAAGAAGTTGATGAGAGTAAGGGATTTTGTATCGGAACCAGAACTGAAAATGATAAAAAGGTTCATTTGGAATGAAGTCAAAGTCAGAGCGGTGGAGTGGAGAGAGGGTCATGAGAGGAAATCGTGAGGATGATTTTGTTTATATGCTCTCAGCAGGTCAGCCACATGTGCCAGGTTGTCTTCTGGTTCCCAGGTGTTTTCACTTGAGGGCCAGCCTTTCCAGGCAACAAGGAACTGTCTCTGACGTAGGGTACCATGATGGGAAAGGATCTGATCAACTTCATATTCATCCTCTCCATCAATCTCATTTGGAGGAGGTGAAATGAAATTTGGACCATGTTCGGTGGTCTTCCGATAGGTAGATAAGAGAGAAGCATGGAACACATCGTGAATGTTCCACGTTGGTGGGAGACGGAGTTTGTAGGATACAGGGGACAAAACTTGAACAATTTCAAAAGGACCTTCATGTCGGGGGGCTAGTTTTCTGGAAGGATAACGAAGATGGAGATGGGTATTGGAAAGCCAGACCTTGTCTCCTACTTTCCAGGGTTTGAATTTGGAGGAGATCTGATCTTTCATGAGTTGTTGAGAGTGGTGATGAGCTTCCAGAGCTTCTTTTCGAGCCTCTGAAATGTTGGCCAGTCAAGTTTCCAAAGCAGGTAGGAAAGTCTTGCCAAGAGCAGGGTAGGAGTGAGGTTCGTAGCCAAGGATGAGGGAAAAAGGGGATTGGCTAGTGGAAGAGTGAATTTGAGAATTATGGGAGAATTCAGCCATCGGAAGGACGTCCACCCATGTATTGTTCCATCCATGACAAAATATGCGGAGGTAAGATTCCAGTTCCTGATTGACATGTTCAGTTTCACCATCAGTTTGAGGGTGGTATGACGAGGATAAGGTGTGGTCATATTCCAACAGATGCGCTAATTCCCGAGCGAAAGCAGAGGCAAACTGTGGACCACGATCCGAAATACATCGGTCATGAAGTCCATACTGGGGGAAGACATGTGAAAAGAAGAGATGGGCAGTGCTGGCTGCAGAGATATTTTTGGTACAAGGGATGAAAACCACCCCCTTCGTAAGACCATGGTCGACCACAACCAAAATGGAATCAAAACCAGAAGAGACCAGAAGGTCGGTAATGAAATCCATGGAAACTTGCTGGAAGGGGCGAGTGGCAGAGGAGGATAGAGGAGAAAGGGGTGGAGCAGTGGAATGAGTAAGGACCTTGTTAGCTTGGCAAGTGGCACAACCAGAGATGAAATGGCGAATAAAGGCAGTGAGACCAGGCCACCAATAATCATGAGAGACAAGATTAATGGAACAAATGATTCCAGCATGGCCACCAGCCAGAGACTCATGGATGTGGCAGACCAGGGGTGCACAACAGGAGGGGGGAACATAAAGTCGATGATGGAAATACAGGCGAGAATCATCAAAGAACCAATCAGAAGGAAGGGCACAGGGGAGAAGGGAAGATCCCTGGGAAAGAGCTGCCTGGGCAGCAGAGACAAAAGGGTCGGAAGAAGAGCGAGTAGCAATAGCAGTAGACAAAGGAAGATCAATTATGTGAATGAAAAGAGAGGGAGGAAGCAGAGTAATGTCCATGTTATCCAAAGAAGTGTCCACATCATCCCGGCGAGACAAGGCATCAGCAGGGCCCATTTGGGTCCCCGGAACATGTTTGAACCGGAGGTCAAAATCCTGTAAAAAGAGTTGCCAGTGAGCATGGTGACGGGAGAGCTTGTGAGGAGCCTGGAAGTAGGTGAGGTTCCGGTGATCAGTAAGGATGGTCACCAGAATACCGGTACCCTGCAAGTAATGACGCCATTCCTCAAGGGCATGGATGACTGCGAGAAGTTCCTGATCATAGATGTCATAATTCCTTTCAGCCAGGGAAAACATTTTGGAAAGATATGCACAAGGATGCAGATCACCATTGTCGTCCAGTTGCATAAGGACGCCACCGGAAGCAGTGAGAGAGGCATCCGTCATGACAGTAAAGGGGCGGGAAGTGTCAGGCATATGTAGGATAGGTTTCCGAAGGAAGGCTGCTTGAAGAGAAAGGAAACTCTGGTTGGCAGCAGCAGACCAATCCCAGGTAGTAGTCTTCCAGGTGAGATCCAGGAGAGGTTGTGCAAGCGCAGAGAAGTTGGGGATGAATTTACAGTAAAAATTGCAAAATCCAATAAAGGACTGGATAGCTTTGACGGAACAAGGTGGTTTCCATTGTTCTATGGCAGTCAATTTGGTGGTGTCCATGAGAAGAGACCCTCCGGTTACAACCATGCCAAGGAATTCAATCTGTTTGGCAGCAAACGTACACTTGACAAGTTTGAGGAAGAGTTCATGTTCCTGGAAGCGTTGTAAGACTTTGTGAACCAAGACCCAGTGTTGCCCATAATCATCCCTGTTATGTATGCAAAAGTCGTCCATGTAGATGATGAGCCATCCTTCGGCAAGATAGTCACCAAAGATGTGGTGCATCAATCCCTGGAAGTTGGGAGGAGCATTGGAGAATCCGAAGAACATGACATTTGGTTCATAGAGTCCTTCTGGAGTGATGAACGCTGCTTTCCATCGGTCTTCCAGGCGGATGAGAACATTATTGTATCCCCAGTGAATATCGAGTTTGGTGAAGATGTTAGAATGTCGGAGGGTGTCGACCAAGTCCGGAATGCGAGGTAAGGGGTAAGCGTTCTTCACAGTGTGCTCATTCAGGTAACAGTAGTCTTGGCATGGTCGGAGGTTGCCATCCTTCTTAGCAACAAAGAAGAAGGGAGAGGCTTGAGGAGATTTTGATGGTGAAATACGTCCATTGGCTAGATTTTTGGAAATGAAGGTGGAACAGGCTTCATGCTCTTGAAGATTCAAGAAGTAGGTTTTGGCGACTTTTGGAGTGAACAAGTCTTTGAGGTTGATGGAAAAATCAAATTCTCCACGTGAAGGAGGTAGTCAGTCTGGTGGTGATTCCCCAAAGACATCAGCAAAGTCTGCAATCAGAGAGGGTAGAGTGGTAGGGGTAACTTCTTTATCCATAGCTAGTTGGGTGGAAATTGTGGTTTTGCATATTGATTTATCCCCATATCACAAGTCATATAGTCTCCTCAATTCTAGACTTGGATCGACTCCCAAGTAACGTAATAGGTATCTTTGGGAGATAGAGTCTGGGGTTTCTTTGGGCGGTGGATGATGAGGGGATAAGGAAATGTGACCAGTGGCCCAGTTGATGATTGGGTTATGTTTTCGAAGCCATGGCAATCCAAGGATAACCTCCTCCTTTCCACAGTTAAGAATGAGAAAGTCAATGGGGGTGGTAGAATGATCAATGGAAATGTTCAAGGTGGTCTTATAATGGATCACACCATTTTTATTTGAAGTGCCATCAGCATTAGCGGCTGCAACAGGTTGTGTCAACTTGGTAAGGGGGAGGTGATGAGTAGAAGCAAGGGAATGATGGAGGAAGTTCCCAGTAGCTCCGGAATCGACTAAGGCTTTGCACGAGATGCAAGGTTTGGTTCGTCCCATGACAGTCAGGTGAATGGGGAGTTGAATTGATCTGGCAGTGGGGGAAGTACAGAGTACACAAACAAGTTTGTTGGAAGATCTAGGCATCTCTCTAGTCTTCCGAGCTAAAAATCCTCTTTCTTATCTTCCAGGGCTTCCAGTTCTGACTCCGGAAGCTCCTCAATGGCAGCTATGGTTTCATCATCATCGTAAACAGTTTGTAGTACCTTAAGGATTTCATCCTTCTTGGCATGTTTTTTCACAATGATCTTGTTGACATACTCTCCTAGTGCAGAAGGTTGAGCTGGAGTAGCGACAGAACGAGTCCAGGTGCGCCTAGTGGTTCCAGTACCGGAACCAGAACTGGAAGAGGTTGAGGTGGTCTGGGAAGGACCAGAAGGGTTTTGTCGTTGTGGACGGTCACAAGGGTGGTTGGCAGTCCTACAGCCAACCTTATGGCAAATAAAGCAGCGGTTCTCTCGCAGGTGGCGTGCCTGCTCAACTGGATTAAGACGGATGACATCTACGTCCATGGCATTAGGGTCTCTGAGAGTTTGTGTAAAATTACCCCCCCTTCCAGCACGGATATCGGCGATCCTTCGTTGCTGGGCATGGTACTTGGCAGCTTGGCTAATCCATTCCTCGGAAGTAGCTGGTTGGGTCTGTTGGCTAAGGATCTTCTCCATGATCTTGTGGTCCATTCCGGTGGCCAAATAGTCTAGGAGCATAGTCTGGTCGGTGATGTTGGCCCTAGCAGAATGGAGACGGAATTCTGAAACATATTTCTGGAATCCTCCTTCAGGGTCCTTCATGTCCTGGCGCAAGGAGCAAAGCTTTCGGCGAGCTTCCTCTACAGTGTTAAATGGGAAGAAGGTAGCACGGAAATCTTCCTCTACCTTGGCAAACATCTTGTTTGCAGCAGTAACTTTGGGGTTGGATATCTTCATGTACCAACCTTCAGCAAAAGGGGCACCATTCCCTTTAGTCATCTTATTGAGAAGGACTACATCAGCAAAGCACCCCCCCTCTTTACAGATCTGTACAGGGCTGTACAGATCACACAGATCACAGCTAGGTCTCTATCTGTACAGATCTGTACAGTCCTGTGGAAATAGTTACTAGTAATGCAGATAAAAAGTTTCCTAGTAGTCAAGCCACTAGTACTTCTATTACAACATAGACTAATGGTGGACCTTCAAACATGGCCAAGAATGAAGAAACTTTCATTATCAGAATGTTAATGGTATTAATTCTAACTACAGTACTATGTAATCAATTTACACTAGTGTGGTAACCGGACACCACTTTGCTTAACAATAGTATTGGGCAACAAATTATACAAAACAAGTTATACACCCATCACTAATACTACTAATCACTTGTCATATATAACCCATTTACACCAACTTCAACAAAATTGTTTAAGTCTTGACTGCACTTACTACACTTTGTTGCTACACTTTTTGTCCGCTTTTGCTACACTTTTGCTACACTTTTTGCTACACTTTTAGTACACTTTTTGCTACACTTTTGCTACACTTTTGCTACACTTTTTGTCCGCTTTTTCTACACTTTTTCTACACTTTTGCTACACTTTTTTCTACACTTTCCTTACACTTTTGCTACACTTTTGCTACACTTTCTGTCCGCTTTTTCTACACTTTTGCTACACTTTTGCTACACTTTTTGCTACACTTTTGCTACACTTTTGCTACACTTTTTGCTACACTTTTAGTACACTTTTGCTACACTTTTTGTCCGCTTTTTCTACACTTTTGCTACACTTTTGCTACACTTTTTTCTACACTTTCCTTACACTTTTGCTACACTTTTGCTACACTTTTGCTACACTTTCTGTCCGCTTTTTCTACACTTTTGCTACACTTTTACTACACTTTTTCTACACTTTTTTCTACACTTTCCCTACACTTTTGCTACACTTTTTGTCCGCTTTTTCTACACTTTTGCTACACTTTTTGCTACACTTTCCCTACACTTTCCCTTACACTTTCCCTACACTTTTTGTTCGCTTTTCCTACACTTTTGCTACACTTTTTACTACACTTTTGCTACACTTTTTGTCCGCTTTTTCTACACTTTTGCTACACTTTTGCTACACTTTCCCTACACTTTCCCTACACTTTTGCTACACTTTTTGTTCGCTTTTTCTACACTTTTTACTACACTTTTGGTACACTTTTTCTACACTTTTGGTACACTTCCCTACACTTTTGGTACACTTTTTTGTACACTTTCCTACACTTGTTACTACACTTTCCCTACACTTTCCCTACACTTTCCCTACACTTTTTCTATGCTTTTTGCTACACTTTTCCAACACTTTTCCAACACTTTCCACTTTCTCTACACTTTTTGTCTGCTTTTTCTACACTTTCTACTTTTGCTACACTTTTGATCTGCTTTTTCTACACTTTAACAGATTTATCACACTTGTTATCAGATTATGTTTGGTTAGAATTGAATGCATTTCTACTTTAGTT
>JBBPTK010000485.1:0-14840 GCA_038094135.1 Spongiforma cf. squarepantsii
TAGGGAAAGTGTGAGGAAAGTGCAGGAAAAAGTGTAGGAAAGTGTTATAGTCTGTCAGAATCTGTCAAAAACTGGAGACATCTGTCATTCTGGAAGATTCTGTCAACATCTGTCAGAGTCTGTCAAACACTGGAGACATTTGTAACAGATCTGGAACAATCTGTCAACATCTGTCAAAGTCTGTCAGACACTGGAGTATCTGGAGACATCTGTCACTCTGGAAGATTCTGAGAGAGTCTGTGGCTGAGAACTTGTGAAAAGGCTGGTTAGCTGATGAGTCTTACACACTCACTCACCCAACCACCCTTCCTAGTTCTTTACACCCAAGTACTCAATCCTCAAGTACTATCTGCCTCTCTTTTGTTCACTGCTATAGAGAGTGGTATACACTTTCTATAGAAGACATAAATTCAATAAGACTAATGCCAAGGGCAGTAATCCAGCTGGCAAAAGAAGGAGTGGAGAAGTTGATGGGAGTAGGGGATCTTGTAACAGAACCTGAATTGAAAATGATAAAAAGGCTCATTTGGAATGAAGTCAAATTCAGAGCAGTGAAGTGGAGAGAGGTCATGAGGGGAAGACATGAGTTGGATGGTTCAGTTTATATGCAGCCAGAAGGTCAGCTGTGTGTGTCAGATTGTCTTCTGGTTCCCAAGTATTTTTGCTTGAGGGCCAACCTTTCCAAGCCACTAGAAATTGTCTCTGGCAAGGGGTGCCACAATGGGAAAGGATCTAATCAACTTCATATTCATCCTCTCCTTCAATTTCATTTGGAGGAGGTGAGATGAAATTTGGGCCATTTTTGGTGGTCTTCTGATAGATAGATAAAAGAGAAGCATGGAACACATCATAAATGTTCCATGTTACTGGGAGATGGAGTTTGTAGGATACAGGGGATAAAACTTGAACAATTTCAAAAGAACCTTCACGTCAGGGGGCCAGTTTTCTTGAGGAATAACAAGATGAAGGTGAGTGTTGGAAAGCCAGACCTTGTCTCTCACTTTCCAGGGTTTGAATTTGGAGGAGATCCAGTCTTTCATGAGTTGTTGGGAATGGTGATGAGCTTCCAGAGCTTCTGTTATGTGCAGTGCTGTTGAACTCAGCACACAGCCTTAGTGAGGATCTCACAAAGAGTCATGTCAAGCTAAGGTAGAGCTGAGGAGCAGCAGGATCTCTCTATCTCACACTCAGAGACTCAATGGACTAGTAACAACACTAATATTGCATAGAACTAGCTTACCATAATATATACGCTAGGTACAAGGGTTTTTATAGTACAATCAGATAGCATGGACCAGAATTGGTTATGGAAACATGTATAGGAACTGGGAAAGGGAAGTGGAGCTAACATGAGTCTGAACCAACCAGAAAGAGAAAGACTCATGTTAGTAGAAATACAATTGAAAATAACCCTGAAAGATATCTTCCATCCTTCCAGGATTCCAGAATTCTGGAAGTGCAGGAAAGTATTCTGGAATGGATGGAAGCACTTTCAGAAGCATGGGAAGAATCCAGAAGTGCAGGAATCAGAACTTCGGAACTTCAGAGTGAATTAAATGCTAACATGGGTGGCTGTTGCATGTGAGAAGGATAGTAGTGGGTCAAGGGGAATGAAAGAAAAATAGGACTTGTCCACAACACAGCCCCTTGTCTTGACTTGGACTGTAACAGCTTCTTTCCATGCTTCCAATAGGTTGATCAGCCAAGTTTCCAAAGCAGGTAGGAAATTCTTGCCAAGAGCATGATAGGAACAAGGTTCATAGCCAAGGATGAGGGCAAAAGGGATCAGCCAGTGGAAGAGTGAATTTGGGAATTATGGGAGAATTCAGCCATTGGAAGGATGTCCACCCATCTATTGTTCTGTCCATGACAAAATATGTGGAGGTAAGATTCCAGTTTCTGATTGACATGTTCAGTTTCACCATCTGTTTGAGGGTGGTATGATGAGGATAGGGCATGGTCATATTCCAGTAACCACACTAGCTCCTGAGCAAAAGCCAAGGCTGGATCACAATCCAAAATACATCAGTCATGAAGTCCATATCAGGGGAAGACATGAGTGAAGAAGAGATTGGCAGTGCCTGCTGCAGAGATGTTTTTGCTACAAGGGATGAAAATCACCCCCTTCATAAGCCTATGGTCAACCACAACCAAAATAGAGTCAAAACCAGAAGAGACCAGAAGATCAGTGATGAAGTCCATGGAAATCTGTTGAAAAGGACAAGTGGCAGAAGAGGACAGAGGGGAAAGGGGCAGAGCAGTGGGATGAGTAAGAACCTTGTTAGCCTGGCAAATGGCACAATCAGAAATGAAGCAGTGAATAAAGGTGGTGAGACCAGACCACCAATAGTTGTGAGATACAAGATTAATGGAACAGATGATCCCAGTGTGCCCACCTGCAAGGGATTCATGGATGTGGTGGACCAAAGGTGCATGACAGAAGGGAGGAACATAAAGACAATGCCAGAAATATAAGCAGTGGTCATCAAGGAGCCAATCAGAAGGTAGAGCACAGGGGAGAAGGGATGAACCCTGGGAAAGGGCTGCCTGGGCAGCCAAGACAAAAGGGTCAGAAGAAGAGTGAGTAGCAATAGCAGTAGATAAAGGAAGATCAACAATCTGAACAATGTCTGAGTTATCAGAGGAAGTGTCCACCTCATCCTGATGAGATAAGGCATTGGCAGGACCCATCTGGGTTCCCGGAACATGTTTGAACTGGAGGTCAAAATCCTGCAAGAAGAGCTGCCAGCGAGCATGACAACAGAAGAGTTTGTGAGGGGCTCAGAAGTATGTGAGATTCTGGTGATCTGTAAGGATGGTCACTGGAATACCCATACCCTGCAGGTAATGACATCATTCCTCAAGGGCATGAATGACAGCAAGGAGTTTCCGATCATAGATGTTGTAGTTACATTCAGCAGGGGAGAAAGTTTTGGAAAGATACATATGCACAAGGATGAAGATTGCCATTGTCATCTGGTTGCATGAGGACCCTGCCAGAGGCAGTGAGGAAGGTATCAGTCATGACAGTAAAAGGGCAGGAAATGTCAGGCATATGGAGAACAGGTTTCTGAAGGAAGGCTGCTTGAAGAGAAAGAAAGCTACAGTTGGCAGCAGTGGACCAATTCCAGGTGGTGGTCTTCTGAATGAAATCCAGGAGGGGTTGTGCAAGTGAGGAGAAGTTAGGGATGAATTTGTGATAGAAATTGCAAAAACCAATGAAGGACCTGACAGCTTTGACAGAACGAGGCAGTTTCCACTATTCAATAGCAGTCAATTTAGTTGTATCCATGAGGAGGGATCCACCCATCATAACCATGCCAAGGAATTCAATCTGCTTCACAGCAAAAGTACATTTGGTGAGTTTGAGGAAGAGTTCATGTTCTCAAAAGCGCTGTAAAACTTTGCAAACTAAGACCCAGTGTTGCTCATAATCATCCTTATTATGTATGCAGAAGTCATCCATGTAAATGATGAGCCATCCTTCAGCAAGATAGTCACCAAAGATGTGGTGCATCAATCCCTGCAAGTTGGGAGGAGCATTGGAGAATCTGAAGAACATGACATTTGGTTCATAAAGTCCCTCCAGAGTTATGAATGCTGCCTTCCATCTGTCTTCTGGACAAATGAGAACATTATTATATCCCCAGCAAATATCAAGTTTGGTGAAGATATTAGAGTGTTGGAGAGTGTCAACCAAGTCCAGAATGTGAGGTAAGGGATAAGCATTCTTTACAGTATGCTCATTCAGGTAACAGTAGTCTTGGCATGGTCAGAGGTTGCCATCCTTTTTGGCAATGAAGAAGAAGGGAGAAGCTTGGGGAGATTTTGATGGTGAAATATGTCAATTGGCTAGATTTTTGCAGATGAAGGTGGAGCATGCTTCATGTTCCTGAGGGTTCAAGGAGTAGGTTTTAGTGACTTTTGGAATGAAGGAGTCTTTGAGGTTGATGGAGAAATCAAATTCCCCATGTGAGGGGGGCAGTTGGTCCAATGGTGGTTCTTCAAAGACATCAGCAAAGTCTGCAATTGAAGGTGGTAAGGTTATAGGAGCCACTTCTTTATCCATAGCTAGTTGGGTGGATATTGTGGTTTTGCATATTGATTTGTCCCCATATCACAGGTCATAGAGTTTTCTCAGTTCTAGGCTTGGATCGACTTCCAGATATTGTAACAGGTACCTTTGGGAGATAGACTCTGGAATTTTCTTGGAAGATGGATGGTGGGATGATAGAGAAATGTGACCAGTGGTCCAGTTAATGAGTGGATTACATTGTCAAAGCCATGGCAGTCCAACGATGACCTCTTCTTTTCCACAATTAAGGATAAGAAAGTCAATAGGGGTGGTAGAGTGATCAATGGAAACATTCAGAGTCATTTTATAATGGATGACACCATTTTTATTGGATTTGTCATCAGCATTAGCAGCTATGACAGCTTGGGTCAGCTTGGTAAGGGGGAGATGATATTGGAAAGCAAGAGAGTGATGGAGAAAGTTTCCAGTGGCTCTGGAATCAACTAAGGCTTTGCAGGAGATGCAAGGTTTGGTTCGTCCTGGCATGGCAGTCAAGTGAATGGGGAGTTGAATTGATCTGGCAGTGGGGGGGTACAGAGTACATGAACAAGTTTATTGGAGAGCTAGGCATCTCTCTAGTCTTCTGAGCTAAAAATCCTCTTTCTTGTCTTCCAAGGCTTCTGGTTCTGATTCTGGAAGCTTTTTAATAGCAGCTATAGTTTCATCATCATCATAAACAGTTTGCAGTACCTTGAGGATCTCATCCTTCTTGACATGCTTATCTGCAATAATCTTATTGACATATTCTTCTAACACTGAAGGTTGGGCTGGAGTAGCAACAGAGCAAATCCAGGTATGTCTGGTGGTTCCAGTTCTGGGACTGGAACTAGAAGAGGTCAAGGTGGTCCAGGAGGGACCAGAAGAGTTTTGTTGTTGTGGACAGTCATGAGGGTAATTGGCAGTTCTACAGCCAACCTTATGGCAGATAAAACAATGGTTCTCTTGCAGGTGGTGTGCCCACTCAACCAGGTTGAGACAGATGACATCTACATCCATGGCAGTAGGGTCTCTGGGAGCTCACATAAAATTACCCCCCCTTCTAGCACAGATATCGGTGATCCTTTGTTGCTGGGCATGATATTTGGCAGCTTGACTAATCCACTTCTCTGAAGTAGCTGGTTGGATCTGTTGGCTAAGGATCTTCTTGACAATCTTGTGGTCCATTCTGGTAGCTAAATAGTCAAGGAGCATAGCCTGATCCATGATGTTGGCCCTGGCAGAATGAAGATGGAACTCTAAGACATATCTCTGGAATCCTCCTTCAGGGTCTTTCATATCCTGTCGCAAGGAGCGAAGCTTTCAGCAAGCTTCATCTACAGTATTAAATGGGAAGAAAGTGGCATGGAAATCTTCCTCTACCTTGGCAAATGTCTTGTTTGCTGCAGTAACCTCTGGGTTAGATAACTTTGTATACCAACCCTCAGTAAAAGGGGCACATTCCCTTTAGTCATCTTATTGAGAGGGACTAGTACCTTCATCACATCAGTATATAGGGTATCGTTCATAGTGAAGTAGCTTTCATAGCCAACAACCAGTGGTTAGCATCTCTGCTGTCTTCTGAAAAATCCTGAGGGAGACCAGCCTTTAGTTCAGTGGGGCATGCAGCTGGGGGATTGTCCATTGGTATATCTGGATTGAGGGGGATTGGAGGTGGTTCCAGGTTCCAACAGGGTTCAGGGTTTCAAGGAGCTAGGGGTGGTTCTGGATTTGAATGAACAGGTGTGGATACTCTGGAAGGGTTGGGAGGGTCAATCCTTTCTTGTTGTGCTGGTTGTTACAGTCCAAGTCAAGACAAGGGGCTGTGTTGTGGATGAGTCCTATTTTTCTTTCATTCCCCTTGACCCACTACTATCCTTCTCACATGCAACAGCCACCCATGTTAATGTTTAATTCACTCCAGAGTTCTGATATTCCAGTTCATATGCTTCCAGACTCTTCCCATGCTTCCAGAAGTGCTTCCACCCATTCCAGAATACTTTCCTACACTTCTGGAATTCCAGAATCTTGGAAGGATGGAAGATATCTTTCAGAGTTACTTCCAATTGTATTTTTACTAACATGAGTCTTTCCCTTTCTAGTCAGTTCAGACTCATGTTAGCTCCACTTCCCTTTCCCAGTTTTCCCTATGTGTTTCCATAACCAGTTCTGGTCCATGCTATCTGATTGTACTATAAAAACCCTTGTACCTAGTGTATATATGGTAAGCTAGTTCTACACAATATCAGCATTGTTACTAGTCCCTCAAGTCTCCAAGCACAAGATAAGAGATCCTGCTGCTCCTCAGCTTTACCTTAGCTTGACATGACTCTTCATGAGATCCTCGCTAACACTGTGTGTTGAGTCCAACAGTGCTGCACATAACAAAAGAACTAGCTTCTCCATTGCTTTCCTGCTATCTAGCAGACGTCCACCATTTTCTCTGCAAACCCTTGACAGGGCATCTGCCCACCATCCTCTGACTCTTCTGATGACACTACTCCAACTCCTACCCCCACATATGTCCTTACTCAGGAAATCCAGGAACTTTTTCTGGGGGTACATCATCTCTGGGAAGATGGAACTCCAGTAGATGCTGAAGATTTCACTGTCTGCCAAAGACTTGCTCGACAAGAGGAAAGGATAGACACTCCCACAAACCCTCCCAGAGTATCCACACCTGTGTGCCCAAACCCAGAACCACCCCTACCCTCTCAAGACCCTGAATCCCATCGGAACCCAGAACCACCTCCAAATCCCCCCAACCCAGATGTACCAATGGATGATCTCCCAGCTGCATAACACACTGAACTAAAGGCTGGTCTTCCCCAGGATTTTTCAGGAGACAGCAGAGATGCTAACCACTGGTTATTGGCTATGAAAGCCTATTTCACTAGAATGATGCTCTATACACTGATGTGACAAAGATGCTAGTCCTTTTCAATAAGATGACTAAAGGGAATGGTGCCCCTTTTGCTGAAGGTTGGTATATGAAGATATCCAATCCAGAAGTTACTGCTGCAAACAAGACATTTGCCAAGGTAGAGGAAGATTTCCATGCCACTTTCTTCCCATTTAACACTGTAGAGGAAGCTCACCAAAAGCTTTGCTCTTTATGACAGGACATGAAGGACCCTAAAGGAGGATTCCAGAGATATGTCTCAGAGTTTCACCTCCATCCTGCCAGGGCCAACATCACTGATCAGACTATGCTCCTCGACTATCTGGCCACTGGAATGGACCACAAGATCATTGAAAAGATCCTTAGCCAACAGACTCAACCAGCTACTTCAGAGGAGTGGATTAGTCAAGCTGCCAAATATCATGCCCAGCAATGAAGGATCACCAATATCCATGCTGGAAAGGGAGGTAATTTTACAAAAGCTCACAGAGACCCTAATGCCATGGATGTAGATGTCATTTGTCTCAACCTGGTTGAGCAGGCATGCCACCTGCAAGAGAACTGTTGCTTTATCTGCCATAAGGTTGGCTGTAGGACTGCCAATCACCCTTGTAACCACCCACAATGACAAACTTCTTCTGGTTCCTCTTGGACTACCTCTACCTCTTCTGGTTCCAGAACTGGAACTGTTAAACGCATTTGGGCCCATTCCATAGCTACTCCCACTCAACCCTCTGTGCTAGAAGAGTATGTCAATAAGATCATTGCAGAAAAACATGCCAAGAAGAATGAGATTCTCAAGGTACTACAAACTGTTTATGATGATGATGAAACCATAGCTGCTATTGAGAAGCTTCCAGAATCAGATCAGAAGACAAGAAAGAGGATTTTTAACTTGGAGGACTAGAGAGATGCCTAGCTCTTCCAACAAACTTGTTTGTGTACCCTGTACTTCCCCCACTGCTGCCAGATCAATTCAACTCCCCATTCACCTGACTGCCATGGGATGAACTAAACCCTGCATCTCATGCAAAGCTCTAGAGACTCTGGAGTGACTGGGAACTTTATCCATCAGTCTCTTACTTCTCGCCATCACCTCCCCCTTACCAAGTTAACTCAACCTGTTACTGCTGCTAATGCTGATGATACCCCCAATAAAAATGGTGTCATTTGTTATAAGACAACCTTGAACATTTCCATTAACCACTCTACCACCTCTATTGACTTCCTTATCCTCAATTGTGGAAAGGAGGAGGTCATCCTTGGTTTGCCATGGTTATGACAACATAACCCACTCATCAACTGGGCTACTGGTCATGTTCCTTTATCATCCTGTCATCCACCTTCCAAGGAAACTCAGGAATCTATCTCTCAGAGGTACTTGTTATGATATCTGGGAGTCGATCCAAGCCTAGAGCTGAAGAAACTGTATGACCTGTGGTATGAGAATAAGTTGATATATAAAACCATAATATCCACCCAACTAGCTATGGATAAAAAAGTTGCTCCTACAACCTTACCCTCTCTGATTGCAGATTTTGCTGATGTCTTTGGGAAACCACCACCAGACTGACTACCTTCTTCATGTGGAGAATTTGATTTCTCCATCAACCTCAAAGACTCCTTCATTCCAAAAGTCACCAAAATCTACTCCTTGAACCCTCAGGAACATGAAGCATGCTCCACCTTCATTTCTGAAAATCTAGCCAATGGACATATTTCACCATCAAAATCTCCCCAAGCTTCTCCCTTCTTCTTCATTGCCAAAAAGGATGGCAACCTCCGACCATACCAAGACTACCATTACCTGAATGAGCATACTGTAAAGAATGCTTATCCCTTACCTTGCATTCTGGACTTGGTTGATACTCTCCAACACTCTAATATCTTCACCAAACTTGATATTTGCTGGGGATATAATAATGTTCTCATTTGTCCAGAAGACAGATGGAAGGCAGCATTCATCACTCCAGAAGGACTTTATGAATCAAATGTCATATTCTTCAGATTCTCCAATGCTCCTCCCAACTTCCAAGAATTGATGTGCCACATCTTTGGTGACTATCTTGCCGAAGGATGGCTCATCATTTACATGGACAACTTCTGCATACATAATAAGGATGATTACAAGCAACACTGGGTCTTAGTTTGCAAAGTCTTACAATGCTTCCAGAAACATGAACTCTTCCTCAAACTCACCAAATGCACATTTGCTGCAAAATAGATTGAATTCCTTGGCATGATTGTAACTGGTGGATCCCTTCTTATGGATACAACCAAATTGGCTGCTATAGAACGATGGAAACCACCTTGTTCTGTAAAGCTCTCTGGTCCTTCATTGGATTTTGCAATTTTTACCACAAATTCATTCCTAACTTCTCCTCACTTGCACAACCTCTCCTGGATCTCACCTGGAAGACTACTACCTGGGATTGGTCCACTGCTGCCAACTGTAGCTTTCTTTTTCTCCAAGCAGCCTTCCTCCAGAAACCTGTCCTCCATATGCCTGACACCTCCTGCCCTTTTACTGTCATAACTGATGCCTCTCTCACTGCTTCTGGCAGGGTCCTCATGCAACCAGATAACAATGTTGATCTTCATCCTTGCACATTTCTTTCCAAAATGTTTTCTCTGGCTGAATGGAATTATGACATCTATGATCAGGAACTCTTAGCTGCCATTCATGCCCTCAAGGAATGGCATCATTACCTGCAGGGTACCAGTATTCTGGTGACCATCCTTACTGATCACTGGAACCTCACATACTTCCAAGCCCCTCACAAACTCTCCCATCATCATGCTCACTGGTAACTCTTTTTACAGGATTTTGACCTCCAGTTCAAACATGTTCTGGAAACCCAGATAGGCCCCACTGATGCCCTGTCTTGCCAGGATGACATGGATACTTCCTGTGGTGGTCTGTTAAGCAGCTAGGAACTAGCGTAGGAACAGAGCTATGTCTTTGGCAGAGTGGTGGGAATTCTCGCTAGCGCTCTTTCTTTCTCTTCTGCTTCTGTACCCTCACACCCTAGCTCGGTGCTCGTCTTTCATTCAACTTTTGTCACCCTTTGTTCGCACCTCACTTGCTCTCCTATCACCCTTCATTCATTTACATTCATTGTTCATCCGCATTCCAGTATCTTATCTTCAACGTCTATCGAGCATCACCCACTTTCTCGCACTTCACACTCCCTACTTCTGCATCCAACTATGCTACACCCCAACATGGAACAGATGCCGGACTACAACAGCGAAGAGTTCAATACCATCCGAGAAGGCCTCCATGCCGGCCTACATGAAACTAATGAACAGGTGGTAGAGAGGCTAATTGCTGCATGGCAAGCAAATCGAACCCTTTGCATTCGAGAATGGGAGGTGCAGCGTGAGGCAGAAGCTGCAGAGTTACAACAACTGGAATGCTTGCACCGCAAGCAAGAGGAGGACGAGGAGCAGGCCAGGATGGAGGAAGAGGAACATGCATGTGCCAAAGCAGAAAAAAAAGAAGCCCAAGATGAATACCTTCAATCCTGAGTGTTGGGTGAAAAGGTGCTGCTCACGTATGCAGCGCACATTCGCCAGGACTGGCACCACGAGCTCAAAGCGAGCCAGGGTTACAACATCGCCAAAATCAACCCCAACTTGATGCAGGCCATCACAGACGAAGTGCGCACTAACAATCTCCAATCCAAGGCACAGGTCAGTCATCTCCGCGACACATTACCACATATGGCTAACCACATCTCATGTCTCATCCACCCTCTTCTATCACCATGCGACCTGTTCACCTCAACCAATCTTGCCTCTGGGCAATTCTATCCCACACCACCCTGGTGCAACTGCGACTTCGCTCGCAATCGCACCCGCCCTCATTTCTCCACTCGGACATGCCACACAATCATCCCCCTCCTGCTCGTGTGCAATTGCACCCTTGTGCAACCGCACCCATTTCTTTCCTGTCCCGCCTTCACACTCTCGTGCAACGCGCCCTAAACATTACCTCCCATGATCACACTTGTGGATTCACCCCTTACAAACCTGTTGCAATCGCGATCCCTTTGCAATTGCACCCCACTGCCCACACAATTTTTGTGATACTTCTGCACACCCACAGTCCTTTGAGCCATCACACAAAGCAGATGCATCCGGGTCACGTACCTATGCACACGAGTGCTGGTCATCACAACCAAACCGATTTGATCAGAAAACATCTCAAAATCAGTGTTCGGTATCCCCAACCAATGCTCATGCCAACCAGTCATGCCCTCGATCCCCTACCTCACGAATCTTGCGGCGATCAGGATCAGCTTCAGAATCCCCTCCCCCTGGCCCTTCCTTTCACCAACCCAAGAAGAAATCCCCCCATTCAGTCTGTCCCAAATGTCTTGGACGCTTCCCACATGATGTCCATTTCTGCAATGTTGATGTGCTCTGGGATGGTTCACCATGTCGCTGCTCCAAAGATTCAAAAGGAATTCTCATCAATCCCGAGGGACAAGCAGTATGCACAGACTGGCAACGTCCCTTTGGTTGTGTGTGCAAACACTCCTCCATGCTCCATGAATGTTCAGGCTGCGGTTCTGCAGAACATAGCGCCCAGCTCTGCCCTAAGGCTCAGAAGGCTTAAAGCCAACACACCTTACAACCCAGAAGCATGGAAGCAGTGGCTTCGTGCTGCAGGCCTATCTCAACGATACCCATACATAGTTGATGGCTTACGCCATGGCTTCTCCGTCAACATCCCCTGTCCTTCACAAACATTTACCCCACCTAATAACCCCTCCATTGAAGAACATAGAGACAGATTTAAGGAAATCGTGGATAAGGAAATTGCGAAACTACGTTACATAGCTCCTTTCACTAAAGATGAACTCGAATCCATAATAGGACCTTCCAGACAGCCCCAATGTTGTTAATTCCAAAGCGAGGCAAACTGGACAAATTTCGCCTTGTGCAAAACTTATCATTCCCATACAAACCCCCTTCCCCCTTAATTTCATCCGTTAATTCTAGAGTAGACCCCAATCTCTTCCCCACACACTACAGCACATTTGCAATTGTTGCTACCCTAATCTCCTCCCTCCCTTCAGGTTCAGAAGCAGCAGTATGTGACGTTGCAGAAGTGTATTGAACAGTTCCATCGCACCCATCACAATGGCCCTCTCTTGTAGTCCGTATTGAGGACAATAAATTTGCCATTGACACCTCCTTCTGTTTTGGTTTTGCCCCATCAGGAGGAGTATATGGATCCATTGGTGCAGCAGGTGCAGACATTCTACGATCAGCAGGCATAGGCCCTATTGCCCATTGGGTCGATGACCACATCTTCTTCCAAATCCCACATAATCACATGCACTCCTACAATCTCTCATGCTTGGATCTCGCCAGCCGAATTGCCAAGCATGGCGGTTTCACCTCAGTTGGAGGTCGTTCATGGTTCTTCTGCCCCAGATCACCTACCACGAGCAGTCAGTCACTTGAATTTGACAAGGATATGTGATTCCCCCTAAGAGACCTAGTGGGTTCCTCACCCAGACCCAAGTGTGAATGTGACTTCACCTACAATCTTGATGACATAAACCGCATCACGGATCAACTCGGCATCCCATGGGAAGCTTCAAAGAACATCCCATTTTCCTCCTTGCCAGTTTTTATTGGTCTAATTTGGGACTTATCCAACTGCTCAGTCACACTCACAGAATCCAAACGACTAAAATACCTCATAGCAATTGAGGAATGGCAAACTAAAAGAGCACACACCCTACAAGAAGTCCAAAAACTGCACAGCAAATTGTTTCATGCCTCACTCATCTTCCCCGCTGGGCACACGTACCTTACCAACCTTGAAGTGATGTTAAGCATATTCAGTAATAACCCCTTCATGCCACATATGCCACCTCGAGGCACACCAGATGACTTATATTGGTGGAAAGAAAAGCTCTCCACTCTTCCACTCCCTCACCGCTCCATTTCTACTCTTGCACCTACCTTCGACCTAAATGCCTACTCCGATGCAAGCACTGGAGTTGGTATTGGAACCAGAACACTAGAACTCCAGAATGAATTAATCATTAACATGGGTGGCTGTTGCATGTGAGAAGGATAATAGTGGGTCAAGGGGGATAAAAAAAAAATAGGATTTGTCCACAACACAACCCCTCATCTTGACTTGGACTGTAACACATCCTGTAGGTTGGTAGGAGTAGGATCTGATTATTGTTGATCATTTGATGATGATTGAAGGTTTCTTTCTATATCAACAACCAGAGTTTCAACATAGATGTTGTCTGGTAGATATCTAGGTTTTGGAGGTCTAGCAAATCAATGTATTTCATGTTGGTTATCTGTGGAATGATGTTTATGGGGTAAAGAATGGAAAGTTGTTGTAGGAATGTTTCCTTGTCTAGGAGGCATTCAATTTCTTGGATCTTCTTTTGGGACTTTCCAGATATTTTCTTCATCATCATTTTCATCTTCCTCTTCAACTGGCAGTAGACAATATCATTTATGTCTGTGGACATAGTGTTTAAAAGTCAAGTCCAGTCCAGTTTTTTGGCTTCCTAATGAGGCAACCAGACTGCAACCAGTTGCAGAATTTTTAAAACCAAATAAGGCAACTGGCAACCAGACAAAAAAAGACTGCTCTGTGTGCTGTCCGCACCTGGTTTTTATGCTTTGATGTCACTGAATGAAATGTAGATACAATTACTAGCTAAATTCGGAGCTACTAATGTTGAAAATCGGTCAAGAGATGGGCAAGATACAAGCATTTTAGGCGGACTTGTCATTTTTTGACATTCAAAATGGTTTTTGAGTGATATATGCCTCAAATAAATCCCAACAAATTCGGAAAAATTACCAAATATTACCCAATATGGTAATATACATAGGAGGTGGCTGTACACCAGTTGCGACTGCAGTCTTTTTCCATCTGCAACTGATGCAACTGGCAACTGCAGTCCAGTTGCAATCAGTTGCGGTCCAGTCCGTGCTACCAGTTCACAACTGGACTTTAAAACACTATGTGGACATCTGTAGGAGAATTCCTAAGATGTGTTGTATCTGGTTTGAATCATTTGGCACCAGGAATAAAAGATGATGGTGGTGTTTGTTCATTATCTGTTGGAGTTAAAGATGACTCCTCCTCAAGTGATAATTCAGGAGGTGGTATCCAAGGTGATGACCAATGTAATTGATGGTGGTGTGGATTTGGGAGATTCTCCTCTTCGTTCAGTAGGAGAATGATTAGTCTGATTGGGAGGATCTGGTCTAACATATCTAAGGAATAGGGATTGGGATTGGATATGGATGATGATGATGAGTAGATTTGATAGGAGGTGTGGAATGATCAGTTCCCTTTTCTTCTCCTTGTTCTTCATCATTATCAGATTCGTCAATTGAAATGGTAGGGTCTTGTTGTTCATTTTCAACAGGTATAGGGTTAGGTTTGTCTGTTTCTTTTTTGGAACAGTATGGAAAGGTTTCTTCATCAAATATTGCTCTTGTAGAGATAGTGGCCTTATGTTTTTGGTTGACCAGAATCTCCAACCCTTTGTGTTGGATTTGTATTCTATAAAAATCATTTCTTCAGATTTTGGTGAAAGTTTGTTGGTTCTTTGTTCTGGTGGAATAAAGACATATGCTTTTGTTCCAAAAACATGAAAATAAGAGATATCTGGTTTTTTCCCTATGAATTTTTCAATGGGTGTGAGCCATTGATGTCTTCTCATTGGTTGATGATTGTAGATGTGTAGAGCTGTTTCTACAGCATCTTGCCAAAAGGATGGTGGCATACATGCAGCTTGTCTCATTGCTTCTGCTTTTTCCATTAAGGTTCAATTGAATCTTTCTGCATGTCCATTTTGTTGTGGGTTGTTTGGTATTGTGTTT
>JBBPTK010000486.1:0-14837 GCA_038094135.1 Spongiforma cf. squarepantsii
CTAATATCACCGATAATTGGTGTCAGGTTCGCCTGTGTCGCGTTATCGGCGGTGGCATAGACTGCATATATTGTCAGCAAGCCCCTCAGCAATGGAGAATGCACCACTCACGCAGTTGGTTCGCGAGGGGCGTAACGGTGTTGGTGAGGCTGGTCAGGACAACTGCAGCAGATTGAGGGGTCTGTCGTTGGACAATGGGGTCGGCGAGTACACCGACCGCAGCGGTGAAGAAGACAGAGGCGATAGCGAAGAAACGCATTGTGGATATGAAGCAAATGAAAGAACTCGTGTGCTGGAGTGCTTGTGGGGGTTATCTTGGGCTAGTGAGGTTTTATACCTTGGTCCCCAGTAGACCGATGCAATCTTGCCACGATTGCTCACCTTGGACAGACGAGGACTCCGAGGACAAGACTGGAATAATCTACTGGATGTAGGTCATACCATTTGTTAGCTCTGTTGGGCGCGACGTATGAGCAAGAGAGTTCTCACAAAAAGATGGACAAGTCGGCATCGGCTTCCTTGTGCCTGTGAGGTCGACTGTGTGCTAGCAGGTCATAATAATGATCCGGCTCGGGTGAGCTCAGGAATGAGTAGAATAGATGGAAAACTAACAGTGCGTGACGCGAGTTCGAATCACACGTACCTCGAGTACCTTGTGTAGCGGGACCTAGCATGATATGCTGGACTGTGAACCAGTATATGACATCACATTTCAGGAAACAGCTATAAAAATGAGCCAGCTAAAGTCGGCGCAAGAATGAAAGCGGACCAATGAGACTGAAACATATTTCCTTTCGTGTTTTTTAATAAGAGCGAGTCCGGGCGTGCAGGTCATGTAGATGGGAACGTCTCGTCCTTTGATTGGTCCTTGGTGTAGGTTACAATGAATGTGAGGTCTCGGATCATTCCGAGAATAACAAAGCGTGCGCCTCCGAGAAATCCTACGGCAGCCAATACAGCCCGCCGCTCAAACTATCTCACGACAGTGGCGGGTTTAGCGGATTTGTTCTTCCCCTGAAGTTCCTCGCAACATAATAGGTGCCGCTCTAAATAGTGTAAGTTTAACATTATTGTGCGATAGCCTGAGGAACAAACGATTATAAGCACTATTTACACATATACTCTCACCTAGGCACGTTATCAGATTCCATAGGCTGTTATTGAGCAAGGGCCTGAGCGTCGGACGAGACGGGTTGCATGGGAGTAGTCCACGTCACATCGTAGTAAAGATTTATGATGCGTTACATTTATGTAATTGTCAGCTGCAAACACTTCTCAGCATTCACTGATGATGTAGACGGAACAGAAACAAACTTGACATTGACCTCATGGAACAAGGAAATGATGTGTTCGCAAGCCTGTCGGAGGAATACGAGAGCCGCTTTAGCGGCGCTAAAGTTATGTGAAGAACCTAAAGAAATAGGCCGAGATGCGGCGCCTTCACTAACGGCGTCCCCATCGAGCAGTTCAATAGTGGAAAGTTTAACCCGCGTTGTCACAAACGTAAAAATGATTTCTTTTCTTCTTTTGAGCTTCAAATCATGGTTCGCGAACCTGGAGAATGTTTGATGTTCGGGTAACATCATAGTGTCGTGCAAGTATGATCGGAAGAATCCTCGAGGAAACAGATCCGGCCTGTGAAACTGCCAATGCATTGGCCAAATAACAGAGGACGTATTTTGTAGTCAAGTGAGAAGATCAAGGACTCTGAAAGAACGCCCAGTGGTTCCACGCCATACGTGCCATCAGGACACATAATTTCCGCATCACTCCATTACGCCCTGTGATTCGGCAAGTTGTCCAGGAATCAAAATGTGAGCAACATCAGTACCTGAATCATTCCGAATCGTTGATTTGAAAGCCTACCGTGTCTACTCCGAAAAATTGCATGGACTTTGGGAGATGAAACCACGTCAGTACGAGCAGTACTATGTAGTCGTTATGATCACCTGGTGTTTGTCATTTCGAAAGGACGGTCAAAGCCAGTTAGTATCTTTATATTATCAGAAAGGTTTCACTGAAAAAGGAGCGGATGAGAAAATGTATACTTGTGCCTGCCAGGACCTGAGAGTTGTGCCAAGGAACCAATCGGGCCGCATATGATTTTCTGCCTGGCACAGCCACCTCTACCTTGAGCGTCGAAGGACTCGCCTCGTTGAGTGTCCTCATCCATCACATAGACCATATTTTGGCACATCCAGGGCCACTCGACAACGCCTCTCTGTTCCGCGTACCCGTGATTCGTATATGTGACGCTTCTTCTACTGGTAAGAAGGTTTGTGTCCACGTCCACCAAGTCTATCCGTATTTCTATGTCAAATACCTCGGAAATATGACCCCAGATCAAGGCAAGTCAGCTTTCCTTCGGTTAGTTTGAATGCACTCAATGATTTGCTTCGTCAATCGTTACATCAACTGTCCCTATCCCTTAATCATGCTATTGCTCTCTCGCTCAAGCGTTACCCAGCTTCCCCCAAGTCCAAGTGTATCCGTGCCATCATCCTCGTGAAAGGCGTGCATTTTTATGGATTTCATTCTTCCTATACACCATTCCTCAAGATTTGCATGGGAGATCCCGCGCTTGTCAACAGAGGTGTGACCATATTGCAAGCAGGCACCAGAATGCATACCAGATTCCGTGCCTACGAGAGTCACCTAAGCTACCCTCTCCAGTTTATGAGCGACTTTGGTTTATATGGCTGTGGGTGGATCAATCTCGGTCAAGTGTGGAAACGTAGTGTCGAGGAAGACGATCCAGCCTCGGGAGCACATTCAAAATATCTCCTTACTCTCGACAGTCATGCGTGCCACTGGAAGAAGATGTAGCTGCCGGTCAAATACTCAACCGGCACTAACTTTCTGCGCGGAACATGCACCACAAATTGACCGTTCCAGCGCCAGAGATATCATCTGACCCTGTCGTTTTGAGTGTTCATGAACTTTGGGAAGACGTTGAACGTCACCGCATAATTGCCTGAGGTTTGTCTCCCACTCCAAGGGTATCTATTGACTTGAGCAAGTCATCAAGAGGGAAAGGTGGCGAGTGGATCGCAGAGGCACGTTGGTGAGAAGAGCTCCGTGCTAAGATTCAGAGAGAAAGGGAAGGTGGCCGACGAATGGACGAATGGTTGAGAGCGAGGCACGTTAGGAAAAGTGGGTCATGACGACGTTCGAAAGTGTGGAAGCGAGTGGCGGACTTGGAAACCGGGTCTGAGAACTTGGACGAAGCCGATGATGCGGAAAATCCTGTTGCGCAAGCCAGCCAAGGCCGCGAAGACTCTTGGATAGGCAATGTTACTTCAAAGGACATCTGTGTGGATGTCGACGAGGAAATCCTGTCAAGCCAGGAAGTCGATCAATTACTGTAACAGAACTGGATCAGCCCGAACTACTTAGCTGGTGGAAGGTTCCACTTCTAGCAAACGAAACAACCGTAAAAACTGTCGACTTCGTTCCTTATAACCATCCCAAGCTGACGGGGCACATCCAGACATGTACAACCGATGCCCTACCATGAATGCCCCTTCAACGGGGGTCACACCATTCTCCAGGTTGTCCTCGAAAGTGTCGAGGTACGTGGTCGTGACATTGATAGACAGCTTGGTTAACGGACTACGCGAGTCCCCAACTCAGCACACATTCCACGACGTCACGCGCCTCTTATCCCACCCCTCGCTCTCCGATTGTGTCTCGTCATGCATTAGGTCTCGAGCAGCTCTCTCGCACCTTCTGTCCGGTCCGGAATCAGCAGCGCAGATCCTTCTCGCCCTGTTTCAGGCGTTGACATAGTCGACGCTCACTTAGGCCTCGGCGCTCGCCTCTGGCAGACCCGCTGCCGTCTTTACGATCTACAAGCTCACATCGCTTACTCCGTCCTTTTCACAACAGACTCTCTATCCTGCTTCTGGCACTTCTTACGAACATCCGTTTCAAACGACCACGCCGTTGCACATTAATTTAGACCTGACATTTCGGAATCGCGCCATCGATCCCCGTATCCTTTCTATCGCTTCCTTTCTCAGATCCACCTCCAGCTCATCTACCATGGGCAATGACCACCACTGCAACTATGGCAACTGCGAGAGCGAGAACTAGGAGGGTGAGTATGATGGAAGAGAAGGAAAGCGATGGTGTTTTGAGGTATCCGATGACACTAATATATGCACGTCATGACGACCCCCCACCAAGGCCGCGTCAGTGGGATAACTTCCTCCCATTTCTCGTCTTCCAACCGAGTCGTTTGGAACCATATCCGTCCAATGCACTTCGTGACCACTCTCATCACTCCCTGGCGTCGACCGATCTTCTTCAGCGTATGCCTTGATGGATCGACGTTTCATACGCTTCCCGTTCTTGGCAATATGGCTATTACCCGATCTACACTTTGGAAATATCCTTTCCTGGCCTAATTGCA
The DNA here is from genome assembly GCA_038094135.1 of Spongiforma cf. squarepantsii. Classification (NCBI taxonomy): domain Eukaryota; kingdom Fungi; phylum Basidiomycota; class Agaricomycetes; order Boletales; family Boletaceae; genus Spongiforma; species Spongiforma cf. squarepantsii. The sequence continues at coordinate 4,415 of JBBPTK010000486.1, forward strand.
CTGGGCGCAGGAGCTGTTATCGAGGTCGACGCAAGCATCGCCGGGGATCTCTCCGTGGATTTCAAACCTCCTGAGGACCAAGTTGTTTACTTTTTTTTGAAAAAAGCGATGGACCACGTGGAACATCTCTGCAGCGGTTGTCGTGTTATCCGCACGATACTATCTAGCATCAGCCCAACGCCTGGAACAACTTTGCGGTCATTCGGACTGGCCGACAATTTGCTTACGCAGCTGGATTCACATAACAGAGAGCATTGCTCACCAAGCGTTCTGCATTTGTAAGGGCAAAAGACATCCAGAACGATGGGCATCCGATGATTCGGTTCAAGTTGCTTGAGGGGTGTTGCACACCCACACAAACCATCGAGTCCTGAAACGCACTTGTGCCGAGTGAGCTGAGGAGGGTCCAGGTAATTTACAAATATCGACGAGGAAGCCTTGTATGTATGTACCATATGTACGAATGTGACTCAGTGCCTTCTAAGATACCGTCTAGAGTCCATAAAGAACATTCGACGAGTTGCCGTAGGACAGGGATTCACATCGATAGAAAGTAGGCAGGGGCGATTAAATCATTATAACCTAAAGACTGGTACAAAACAGGCCTATAAATCCCGGAAGGCATGGAAAAATAATAGGATATTATGTATCTACCGACTACCGACCAACATGAATAAAAGGAACCCAAGACGAAAACGACACCTTATCCTCGTCACGCAAACGCACGACTGCTCGATGCAGCGCTTCCGCAGCCTCCATAGTATCTGGAACCTTGCCATCCCTGAATAGATACTTGTACACATCCCTTGTCACTTTCGGCGCATCATTGTCCATGATTGACCACATCGTCGCATTGACGCCGTCATATCCTGCGAGAAGTATCCCAGCGGCGAGATGGACCGATTCCTCGGACAATGTCTCCTCTCCTTTCGCAGTCTGACAGGCAGAGAGAAAGGCGAGTCCACCTGGCTGACGAGACAATTTGATGATGTCTGAGAGTCTCAGGCGGCAATCGTTCGCGAGACAAAGCCCGCTATTGAGTGGCTGGACGGGATCTTGCACGCCGTGACATGCGAAATGAACCCAGTCGGCACGGTCCATCTTCTGTGTTACATCTTCGACTGTGCCGTCGGAGTCTTCCGTTGTTACAAATGGTGATTCGTCAGACAGTGCCTTGATGATATCAATCTCACCATTCACCCCCCACAGATGAGGTTGGCCGTCAGTCGGGGGCTGAGGAACAATAAGTAGTCGGATATTTGATGAGTTACGAGGTGCTTGTCCAGTCGAGGGTCCAAGCGCACTCAATGTCGGTATGTAGGAGGATATGGCAAAGTCGGAAAGCTTTGGACCCGCAGGAGATGTGCCGTAAATGCCAGCAGCATGGATAGGCAAAAAGGCAAATGGACCTGTCGGGCACCAAAAGACGCGGGGCATCTTCACCACTGCTTGCGAAGGCGGAGCCTGCTAATACAAGACATTCGTCAGAAACTCTAGCGAGCAACTGCTTTCGACAAGACACGCACTGAAAAAGCAAGGGCATCGAGAACTGGATGGACCACGTCGGACCACAGGAATCGCAGTACGAGTTGAAATCTGTCATGGGGAACGTCCTCGACTTCCGCAGGTCCACCCTCCCTATCAATGGTATTCCGTTCTCCAGATGGGGTGAGGAGTGAAACATCAGCGACTGGAACGGTTAAACTATCGCGTTCCACCAACAATTGATGCATCCGTTCTACATGTCGATAACTAACTGTGCAAAGGGGGACATGTACGACATTTTCCCGTCCCGGAACAACGATGAGTGCGTCACACCGATGTTGGCTGGCATTGAGATAAACTACCGGGCCAGAGCTTGCAAGAGCAGCGAGCTGAATAATGGTTTTTGGGAGTAAAAATTTGTCGAAACCGGGCAGGGAACGGATGTCCGCAAGGAGCTTCTCTCGTCGGAGTGTGAGTGTATGATGCTCCAGCACAACTTCCTCTTGCGACCAAGAGTCACGAATGAGCACCTCAGCAAATGGCACGTGATCGCGGTTACCAGCACTTTCCAGCTGCTTAGATGTCTGCTCAAAGTCGTCCGCAAGGGCAGGATGTGTGATTCGAAGAAGACTGACTGAAGTGCGGAGTTGGAGGAACTGGGTCCAGACTATCGACCGCCCTTGCTCGAGCCATTCGACAGCCATGTCCAGGAGGCCTGCATCAAGTGCGGCAGCAGTAGCACCTCTCACAACATCAGCTCCACCCACGAGCACACGATGACGCTCTGTGAGTGGAAGGCCCATCCATGCCAACTGTGGGAGAAGAGTGAGGGCAATGGTATATGCATGAATGAGAGTCTGGGAGTTTTCTTCGAGTTGGGCAGACGAAATCCATCCACGAGCAGCTGCAAAGCGAGTCGTAGAGGGACCTGTGGAAGACTGGGCAGCGGCTGAAAAATGGGATGTAGCTGCAATGAGATCAGAAGAATGATGAACGGAGTTGGAACGGAGCATTAATGCACTGCCCAGGTTGTTAAGAATAGCTGATTCATTTGAACGGCCGTCAGGAGTAAGGAGGACGGCCTGCTCGAGCATGGAAACCGATTTGGTAATGTCCGCGAGGTCACCGAGCTGTTCAAAGCGACGAGATAACGCATTCCCCAGGTTGCTAAGCCTACCGGGTTTGTCTGGATGGCCATCAGGAGTGAGACAGACAGCCTGCTCGAATACGGAAACCGATCTGATGATGTCTGTGAGGTCATTAAGTCGTTGAAAGCGGATCAATAGCACGTTCCCCAGGTTATTAAGCCGACCGGGTTTGTCTGGATGGCCGTCAGGAGTGAGACAGAGAGCCTGCTCGAAGATGGAAACTGATTTAGTGATGTCTGCGAGGTCACCAAGCCATTCAAAGCGATCAGATAACATGCTCCCCAAGTTGGTAAGTCTACTGGGTTTGTCTGGATGGCCGTCAGGAGTGAGATGGATGGCCTGCTCAAACATGGAAACCGATTTGGTGATGTCTGCGAGGTCACCAAGCCATTCAAAACGACAAGATAATGTGCTCCCCAAGTTGCTAAGCCCAACGGGTCTGAATGGGTGGCCGTCGGGAATGAGGTGGATGGCCTCCTCAAACATGGAAATTGATCTGGTGATGTCTGCGAGGTCACCAAGATGTTTAAAGCGACGAGATAACACATTCCCCAAGTTGATAAGCCGACCGGGTTTGTATGGGTGGCCATCAGGAGTGAGACGGACAGCCTGCTCACTCATTGAAACCGATTTGGTGATGTCCGCAAGGTCGCCGAGCCGCTCAAAGCGACAAGATAATGCACTCCCCAGGTTGTGAAGCCTACTGGGTTTGTCTGGATGGCCGTCAGGAGTGAGATGGACGGCATGCTCGAACATGGAAACCGATTTAGTGATGTCTGCGAGGTCGCCGAGCCGTTCAAAGCGACGAAATAACACTTTCCCCAGGTTGCCAACCCGGCCGGGTTTGTTTGGATGGCCGTCTGGAGTGAGACAGACTGCCTGCTCGAATGCGGAAACTGATCTGATGATGTCCGTGAGGTCACCAAGCCATTCGAAGCGGCGAGATAACATGCTCCCCAGGTTGCTAAGTCTACTGGGTTTGTCTGGATGGCCGTCAGGAATAAGATGAATGGCCTGCTCGAACATGGAAATCGATTTGGTGATGTCTGCGCGGTCACCGAGCCGTTCAAAGCGACAAGATAATGCACTCCCCAAGTTGCTAAGCCCAGCGGGTCTGAATGGGTGGCCATCAGGAATGAGACAGATAGCCCGCTCGAACATGGAAATCGATCTGGTGATGTCTGCGAGGTCACCGAGCCGTTCAAAGCGACAAGATAACGCGCCTCCCAGGTTGTTAAGCTCAGCAGGTTTGTTAGGATGGTCGTCAGGAATCAGACGGAGTGCTTCCTCCAGCATGAAAATTGACCTCTCCAAGTCCGTGGTCTTACCGAGCCGCTCGAATCGAACTCGCAATGAGATCCCAAGATTGTTCAAGAATTCCGGTTTCTTTGAATGTCCGTTGGCAATGAGTTGCACCGCTTCTTCCAACATGGAAATGGCCTCGTGGATATCCGCCAGGTTTCCCTTCTCCTCAAATCGACAGCGCAATAGCCTCCCAAGTATATCGAGTGTAACAGGACGACGAGAATCCTGCTGTGACAAGCTGTGTAATGCAACCCGTCCCATGTGTATCAAATCTGCATCATCCACATCCCCAACTTGCCAAACAGACCCAAAGCCCTCAGCCATCTGCGATACACGGCGTCCTGCTGGGCCTATATGCACGTCCGCCGGAGAGGTCTTCATCAATCTGGCAAGTAAATCCATCACCTCCGTCTCATCCGTCTCATCACCTCTCCTTTCGAACCGTACAAGAAGAGCAAGGCAGAGTTGCAGTGTGGCCCGTGCGTAGTCTGCGTCACCCCTGGGTCGGAGACGAAGCGTATCCCGATACAATTTGATCGGCACATCCAGAGAGAATTTACAGTTATTCGCTTGGCAATCGATAAACATCGCATTAGCTAGGCTGAATTGCGTGGTTGAGCGCATGGGATGGTCATTGGGACACCTGTGGCGAGCAAGCCCGAAACATGCAATGGCCTTGTCGAGATCAGCTTGGCTTTTGTATCGATGGTAACGCAGGAGAGTAATATCTCCTTCTGCACTGAGCTCTTTTAGCTCTTTCGTTGTGTTGGACTCGTGTAGCTTCCATCTCGTGGTCACGACAAGTACGCGAATAGGATGGATCGACGACTCACATGAGGCAGACATTCATCATTCGAGTCCCAAGTCCGTCGCTCGGTGGTAATTCTCAGCGATGAACACAGTGGCGTATCCTCATCCCTTGATGCAGGAAACTTGATGGCTGCACCAATACGTGAGAAGCGGGTATGATAGTCAACGGCCACCTACTCTCGAGTCGTTCATTCCGATCGAGTAACTCTCCTACGGAAATCTCGCATCCCCCAATTAGCTCACCATCTCCAAGCTTTAGTGCCGTTTTCTGAAAAGACACGTAGACCTTGAACGAAACGTTGGACGATAAATCCGTTGGTCTGGAACACATTTCAGTATCATAGGCAGGACGAATGGGAACGAAGGAGACGGACAATGGAATCTGTTCATCCCACTCTACGACGCCATTTCCAAATGGTACGGTCTCGATTGGCGTTTTAGTGATCGTCCCATGACATTCTATAGCGACATAGAGGGTTGTTGGTAGTCGAAAGCGACTATCTGTCACATCCGTTGCACGAATTTCTGCACGAGACTGTCAGTGATTCTCCGGGACTAGCACAAATTATACGCACTAGTTATGTAGATGTGACCCAATTCTTTCGAATCCATTTGAGGGTAAGGCGTGAAAGGAGCTCGTTCACCAAGAGTGAACTGAAGGAAGACAGCCGCTGTCAAGTTCTGGGAGGTGAACTGAAGCCATCTCTTATTTATTTATAAAGGCAGACACAGGAACGGTAGAGTTGAACCGCACTGGAAGACGAACTTGGCGAAGGCGAAAATGAACTGTGCTCGTGTTAGCCCTTGCCAAATGTCTCGATCATATGAAACTGCTGTGGCGCGTGCCAAATCGGAGTGGCTCTCGAATACGTGTACTAGGTATCGGCACAGCAAAATACAAATGATAGATTCCACACTCAAACAAAGGCTCTACCGTATTATAAAAGAGTCCACATACATCACACCCCATCCCGCACATAAAACCGTCTCGCACCCGCCATCACCTCCCTCTCCATCTGCCCCCACCACGCCTCCAACCCCCTCCTCTCCCTCTCCCTCACATCCCCCATCACCTTCTTCACCCTCACCTCAAACACAGCCGACACCGGTCGATGATCCGACACCGTCACCTCCCATCGTCGATACTCCTTCAACGTCACCCGGTCCGCTGAACGCCATAGAATACGATCACACCACGCCGGCACGCGTCGCTTCTCAGACGTGTCGTACGTCCCTCGAGCACCCCGGTCGTACTTGTACGTCGGCGCGAACGTCAACGGGCCTTCTTGGAAACCACGCAGTCGAAAAGCGCGATTGTGCTTCATCTCCTTGTGGAGTTGGTCGTGCGCGAAGAGCGTGTCTAGGTCGTCGGCTTGTATGGCAGCGATGACCGCATCGCGTCGTTGGTCGATACGATAGTTCAGGTCCCCGTTTAGCTGACCGACAATCAGTCGCGATGGAGAGGGAAAAACAAAGTCATAGCACGTACGAAAACGATCTCGTGGTCGAGAACCATCGAACCATCTCCACCACCCACAAACCCAAACTCTTGCACCGATTCTCCCGGGAACACGTTCGTCTCTTCCAGAAAAGCAGCCACGTCCGCGTTACGCTGACGGACGTGATGTTGTCCAGCGGCCAAGTGACAATTGATAAAACACAGACTCGAATCATCGATCACGAATCGCGCTACGATGCCACCCTGACGCCCTCGTCAGCGTCACGAATGACGTACACCCAATCCATAGACAGACCTTGTTCCCATATCGTCCTCCCATCCCCCTCTTGATCGTCGCAATCGCGGCATGCCTCAACGATACGTGCTCCACGTTCTTGACAAACACGCACGTGAACAAGCCTACCAGACTCTCCGTGTGAACAACCGTATACGGCGAATCGAGCGGCATCGACTGTTTGACGGCCAAAAGCAATCGATCGTGCCATCGCTTATAGCTCGACGTCACCTTTTCGTTGATCTTGCCCTCGTCGCCCTTTTTCTTCCCGCCCAACAAAACGGTCTTGGCCGCCATACTACGCGATTCGAGATCGATGACTTCTTGGAACCCAAAAGAGATGATGTCGGGACCATCGACGCTCGTGAGCACGTCATGAAGAAAGTGCTGATTCTCAGGGTCACCCATCAATGAGTCAGGTTTCGCAGCATCGACGTTCCACGACACGATGAGCACTTTGAGGTCCCGGAACGTGCTGAACGCGTGTTCGCGCTTGAGCAGCTCTTGCTCTATTAGGATCCCATGAGCTAAACGACGAACCCGCTCGTGCCACACTCACCTATTCGGTTAGCACCCAACAGCCCATCCCAGAACCTGAGCTGCTCGTCCCGTCCCACGCTCACCACAACCAGCTTCTCCATCTCCACGACCGCAAACGGATCCACAAAGACACGAGAGACAGGCAACCCGCCATGAGCATCCCAACAGTTGGTCACCACCCACGGCTTCACGCTCATGTCGTAAACCGCGATCGTACCCTTGCGTCCGCCAGCCCACAAACGATCGTTGACGCCTTCGAGACAGAGCACGTCCGAGACGCTCACTTTGACGACTTCGACGCAAGCAGGAACGCCGTCGCTCGTGGCCACGTTCCAGATACTGATACATCCGCCCTCGTGTCCCAGATAGACGTGATCTGGACGAGATGGTAGCACTGTACCCGAGGTCACCGCACCCACGTGTTGAGTCGGCATCACGGCCCGACCGATGCCCCCCGGTGCGTCAATATCGTACACCCGAATGACGGGCACCGACGCCGTACGTGCACCATTCACGTCCGTCCGTACCGCCGTCCACAACAACCCATCGAACAACTTGACGAATTCGGCCTTTTCGCCGAAACGGTAAACACGAGGAGCAGTGTAGACCAGGTTCACGTCGTCCACCTGACTCGCACCGATCGCGTTACCATAGGGGTCAAAGATGCACGCCTTCCCACCCTCGTCAACGGCGATCATTCTCAATCCGTGTCGGAACATGTGTGTCACCTGGGACGCATATAGGCCCATCTTGGATGACGTGACCATTCCCGTGCGGACGTCCACCTCGAACAGATGACCTTCCTTCGTTCCGACCCACAGGTACCGTCCTCTGTCCGACCTATCACGTGTCGACTTGAACTCGAGACAGGACACCAACGCGCTCCGCATACCGTCGCGCGTGTCAAGCGTCCAGGAGAGCCCTTGGTCCGATAAACGGTTGTAGAATTTGATGTGATGACCCGAGGCCACGGCGATGCCAGACCCAGCGACGGCGACGTATCCCGAATGCGCGGGCACGTGCATCTGGTATTCAATGAAGCTCGGGCTGGGCATGCTGGGAGGACGCCTGGAAGAGCAACTTGAGTCAGGAAGGGATTCGGCACTGCGCAAACGGGGATCTTCTTCCGAGCACGAGTCCTCTTCGGACGATGGGGAGGGGGCCCGACGCATCGGGGGTAACTTGTCGCCCAGTCCGATCGCGCGAGTGGGTGGTGGAGGGAGTTTTGTGCTCCCGAGAGGTTTTCGTTCGCTAACTAGTGGAACGATTTCGGCAGCAGGTATTGAGCGTGCGGGTAGTGGCGGCGCCGGGGATGACTCAAGAGCAGGCTCATCTTGAGTGGAGCGCCGAGAGGGAAGTGGTGGTGCGATGGACTTCGTGGGTGTTGGTGCAGTAGAGATTGTGATGGAGGCGTCGTAAGGTATGGACAAGCCGTTCGGTCGGCGAGGTGGGGGTGGTGGGGCAAGTGAGGCAGGCCGAGGAGGTGGCTTTGGCTTGAGGGAAGACGAGAGACCGGAGAGGCTCTCGCTGGAGCTCTGTGAGAGCATCCGTTCATTATGTATGCTATTAGTGTATGAATCCTTCGCTTTCGCTTTCTGAGATGGTGGGAGAGAAACCTCTGATAGTTCAGATATCTCCGATTCGGTGTCGGAAAAGGGACTATAGATGGAGGAGTTGGAACTGCTTGGTACCTCTAGGCTATCCTCGCGTGAAAAAAGTGCAGAGTTGAGCGGTCGTGATGGAGGATGACGAACGGGTAATAAGGGTGGGCTGGAAACAAGGACGTTGAGCTCGCTTTGCGATGACGAGTTGCCGTTCTGAGAATAGGTTTTGGAACCATCCATGGATCTATAAATGAACATGTCATTCTATGACCTCTCGAAAACCCCACGGTTACGGAACGCCTACACGAAACGGCCTCGAAGGGCTGCAACGGTGCCTGCGCGAGGAGAGGCATCCAGAGAGGCGACCGCTGATGAGGGCATTTCTGTAGCCATTTCCGCTGCAGAAGGCGACCGAGAAAGGTCAAAGAGTTCAGATTTGGCATGCCGAGCAGGAAGTGCAGGCGGTGCATGCTCGATCACTACCGAATCGCTGTGTGACGTCATTATTGGGGGTCTGGGAGGAGGTCTGGGAGTGGTGGGTCGAGACGGAGACGAGTTGGATGTTTGCGCTTGCGTGGAACTGTGAGATATGCCACAGGAGAGATGCCCTTAGGCTGCAGAAGCAAAGGTACACTGGAGAGGAAACACTCACGAAAATCGACTGCGGAGGGAGGCGACGCCGCCCAACAGCACGTCATCGCTGTTCTCCGCTGCTCCGTGGTTCTGGTAATCCTGCTTGACGGAGAGGAACCCGAGCTCAGGGCTGGTCCTAGGAGAGCGAAGGGAAGCGGGTACAGGAACCGGACGAAGAAGAGGAGAGAGCACAGGCGACGGTTTCTTGGTCTTCGCAGGGGGCGGGGGAGGCGGGGCACGCTTCAGTGCGGTCGCTTTCGAGTCAGAAGAGGATGGCTGGTCATCGTCGGACGGAAGAGAGGGTCGCGTTCTTAACCGAGGGGTGACGGTGGAAGATGAATCAGGGGCTACAGCTGGGTCAGGCTGGGTCGGTGGAAGGAGGGCAGAAGAGATAGCGAGTGGTTTGTGTTGTGTGTGGTGGTGGAGTGCGAGTTTCTCGAATCTGGACTTGAGCGATTGGATAGAAGCGATGGGGGCAGATTCGATGTCCGGGGAGTCTTTTGTCATGGCTGACGACGTTTAACGACGAAGGGAGGACTCGTCGTCGTGATACATGTGAAGTCAAGTATAACTCGCGCTAATTCCGGGTGACTTTGTCCGTCCATGACCATACTATGACTAAGCGTTAACCCCAAATCTCGAGCCTCGTTCGTTTCATCCTAGCCCTGACCACACCCGTGGCACGCTCCAGCGATACATCGGTCACTCAAACTAATTGCACAAGAAAATCCTCTTCGTTTGGGTTCAGTGCTTTGATGGAGTAGGAACCTTACAGCTCAGAGAAGCTACACGGTCAGGCTAAAAGACTAGATTCTCTAGATAACACGTACCTGAACGCACCTACGACATGCCGCATCGGAAATGGTTCGCTCCCTGACGGTACCCACGACACTGCCCGGACGATAGAATTGGGTTTGGAACCGTGCATGAATCACATCGTGGTGCCCGTACTCACATCATTTTGAGGACGTGCCGCAAGTTCTGCTTGCTCTACGATCAGGTGGCACGTCGCAATCCTCAACCACAACAACATCGTGGCACCCATATCATACCGTAACCCCAAGACTAACCACAGGTAAAAGGGCAGGTTCAGCCGTATCGTTCGGAGAGTTCGGTGGATCTGGAACAGGTTAGCAAAGTTGTTCCGATGGCGATTGTGTTTTCC
>JBBPTK010000487.1:0-14820 GCA_038094135.1 Spongiforma cf. squarepantsii
GTCAATCTGTACCATTTCAATGTCACTGTGTAATCAATATTATGTTACAGGCCCAAAAGTCATAGCAGTACACACCAGCTGGTCAGTGATATTGGCAATGGTGTACAGAGAGAAAACACGGTGACAGTCATTGAAGGCTGCTTCCAAAGTAGGGCCCAGTCAGTTGAGCACAAGCATGTTTCTTCTGCCCTCCTCTCTGAGCCAGAGTGGTTGAGGAATGCCTTCTATCCCCGCTAAACATTTGAGGACAAAGAATTTGTGCTTGAGGATTGAGGGCCTTCTTCCAGCAGGCTTGATTTTAGCCACAAATTAGACTGCAGACTCAAATCAGTTGCACGGTATACTTCACCTGTAGGTTGTTCAAACTTTGAGTGAGTTTCTGACTATTGCAAGTAACAGTGCAATGCCACAGCATCTGAATGGCCTAGTTACTAGTAGGACTACTCACTATACGATCCTGAACCAATGACCTCTTGGAGCTGATATCTACCATCTATAACTTGAGTGAGGGCAGGAGTTGTCGATATTTTTTGCTGTGAGCGTCGCATCTTGAGACTTGGATGATGGGAATTTAGATTGACCATTGACTTGGTTGACTCAAGTCTCGAAACTTGAGGTTTGAGTCTTCATTGAAATCAGATGACGTTGGAGAGACTCGGAGCCATATAGGACAATCCAACTCTGAGTCTCCGACTTAGGCAATGAACAGATGTCAAAACTACATAGTACATAACCAATCTACTTGAAAAGCTCAACTTGATCAGGAACATTTAGAGTCTCCTCGTATTGGACCATTTCTTTGATCAATTGATTGAATTCTTCCTGATGACTCAACTGTGCGTTATACTCCTTGTCCTCTGGATCATCCTGGACCAAGTCAAACTGGGATGTGACGAGTCCATGTGTGAAATTCAAACCTTCCTTCCTGAGTATGAACTTCTGCATTTGTAGGGCTTCCATCAATACAGGGCTGATCTGATTGCACTGCAAGGTGTCCATTTCACCACTCAATGAGAAAATGTGTTCACATGGGACTGAAGATGCTTGAATTGGTAGATAGTCCAGTGCAATTTTGTAAATCATTGGATATTTGTCCTTGGCATCCTATGAGTTGCTGGTGTCAATCATCTTTTACAGTGAAGGACACTTTCACTCACCAACCAATACTTCAAGGGATTAGAACCAGTCCATAGGTGCAAGGAGTTGTAGTCATTGTATTCTTCTTTAACCAATGTGGTGTGATCCTGCACTGCAGGGCTCCATGCATCATCATCATCGAAGCCATACTGTCTTGCTAAATCTGGCAGAAAAGAAAGCTGGGATGGACGAGCATCGGTGGGAGTACCCTGCAGTGTGATAGTTGCATGGTACTTGGTCATCTTAATTGTGTGGTCAGCTTTCATGAGACTTGGATAAAATTTAAAGTTGGACTGTGGACATACAAGTTGTATGATTTGCTCCTCAGCCTTCTTCTTGCTTTCTTCATCCCAATATTTACATGTCCAAGACATCTTGACAGAGGGATCTACGACTATGCAACTTTGAGAGCTGCCATCAAACAGGGTAAAAAGAACTTACACATTGCAACAATGTATGCTGGGCTGTTTTCCATTTTGTTGTAGTATGCCTCAGCTTTGGCGAGACCGGGCTGGATAAATGGTTGACAATGGGGTTCATCCTTGGAAGATTTTTGCCAAGCTTTCATGAAGAACTCGAAGGTGGGTATGCTTTTCCCCAACTGTGGTAGTGACTCATGGGACATGGTTTGCTGGACATGGTGAGGTACCTGTAGACAGTGGTTCATGTAAGACTAACAAAACTGGCTAGAAACTCACCTCCAGGATTTTTTCATAGTCTGCTAAAACTTTCCAATCTGCGTCACTCATTTTGAACTTGCTCAAATCACCATGGATCATCAGGAACTTATTGATGGACTGTGGGAAATGGACACAAAATTGGATGATGATTGAACCATGAGCATGTGTGACAGCGTAATGGTGCGATGGACTTACTGGTCACATTGCCCTCAGCCAATTGATCATGAAACAGGTTGAGTCCCACCGAGTCAAGATGTCACGAATCAGTTTCCACTGCAGAATGTTGAGCTTGTCCCCAGATGGATCAAGAAACCAGCTGCATTCATTGCCAGTTTTGACCATGTCAGCAAACTCATCATGGCGCAGCCCTGAGGAATGAATACCACGAACTATTTCTCATGCTGCATCAATGGGACACCTGGCGACAGCCTTGATATATGCATCTCCCTCATCTGGGTCATCAAATACTCCGGAAACTTAAGTGGTTTTGAGAACAGCTATACTGGTCTTGCCAAATGCATGGATGACATCCTGTGTGCACAGATTAACCACATGTGGGAAGCACATGATGTGGTTGTTGGTCAGATGGAAATCAATGTCTCGTGTTTCCAGCATCTTGGCAAGCTCGACCATCATCGTCTTGTTATTAGCTGCATTATCAAGGGTGAACCACCCAATCTGGAGAGAAAGTGATCAGAACAAGCCTGATGGTATCAATCCAGAAGACATACATTCATGGTAATCTCTGCCCAATCAAGGAGGTAGAGAATACACCATGCCAGTACAAGCCCTGTGTGATTTCCACGGATGCGATGGAAACCAACCATGCTGTTTTCATTTCCAGACCACCAGTCTTGTCACTTGTGATCCAGTGAGCTGTCAATGCAACGTACAGCTGAAGGCTGTTGTCGCCCCATATGTCAGCTGTGAAAGAGATCTTTCCAAGTGATTTCTGCAGTATGAGTCAGTATGCAATCGGAGAGTGTGAGATGAGTAAAATTCTTACATCCATGGCTGCTTTAAGGGTTATCCAAGATTCCTGCCATGCCAAAATGATGAGTGAGTGAATCTTGGTGCAGTGAGGGATATCTTCGTTTTGGAGTTCTGGGAGGAGGAGGAGGAGGAGAAAGCGTAGTTCTGGATATTTGACAAGATTCAAAGGCTAACTAGATTAGTTAAAGGATGGGTAGCAGAAAGTGGCACCACTTACCAGATCACAAGCAAAATTAATGACATGAGGGCCTTTTCAAAAGCTTGCTTTGAGTATGGGGGGATGATCTTGTGCCCATCAAATCCGGAGTCAGTCGGCATGGTGACTGTTGTAAGTTTTGATGGAAGGTTGACAATCGAAGCATGAGATTTTCCAGCTTGAGCAATGAGTAGCCACAATCAATCACATCGGCAACAACAGCAAGTTGGGGGGTCCATGTGCATTTGTGGGCTGTAACAACATATAGAAGGAGGTGCCATTTGTCAAGGTGTTTGCATAGTGTACCAGTAGTAGTCAACCTGCTGTAAGTGAAGTTATGGCGAGACCCATATAGAGCTTTCCAAGCAGCTGGGTCTGCAACATACTCTTCCCTGTGTAGAACTTCAGTATGGTAATGGAATGCCAAGTGAATGGGACAGCTTACCTGCAAGGGATGCAATACTGCTTTTCATTTTTGACATGAGAGAAGAAGAACCATACGTCATTGGTGGTCGAGGCAGTTGAGCAGGTGGCAGTCTGATTAATCAGGTTGTTGGATCAATCAGGAAGGACAGGTTCGTTCACCGCATTCCTCCTTCCTGTCGCATGCTGAGGAGCTTGTTTGGCCCAGTGTTGGAGGTCTTCAGGCTGTCCCAATTCTTCAGTTAATTCACCGTCTGATCCACTAACATTAAGGTCAAAATTTTCTTCTTGTAGAGACTATTGGTAGCAGCCCGAATACCCTGGGTCTGGTCTCCACTATCCTGACTGTTGGGTACCTTGGGTGAAGGCACATCAGTGGAACCAGTATGGGCATGACCACGAGTGACAGTGCAGCCACAACTACAGCTTGCACCTCAAATGTGAACAGAATGACCACAAGTCATGGGCCTAGTGTTTTAAAGTCTGGTCCAGTCCAGTTTTGTTCGTCCAAATTAGGCAACCGGTCCAAGACCGGTCCAAAGGGGATCCAAAAACCTCGCAACCAGCAACTGGACCGATCCAGTCCGGTCCTAATTCAGCCTACAAGGCAACCGGACTGATTTGGACCAGTTGCGACTGAAACCGGTTCGTGTGCCCCTTTCCCGTGGGACTTAGGCTTAGCGATGGCTGTACGATAGTTAGATAAGACTCTAACCTAATTTTCCATCAAATAATCTCGCAAAGCGACCCAGACACGGTTGAGATATGATTATTTTCGGCCGACATGTCATTTTTGAAGAATATATTTTTGTATTTCAGTCATATCTGGCTCAAAAAAATTCAGAAAAATGCGGGAAAATTACGGAATATTACTATATATGGTAGTATACATAGGGGGCGGCTGTGCACCGGTTGCAACCAGTTGCCTAAGGTTCCACCAACCCAGGCAACTGGCAACTGGACTTCGAAACACTACATGGGCCTTGAGGTTCAGAGATTGGGGATTACTGGAGAACCAAGAGAAGGGAGGTGATAGTTAGTCAACTGTGGAGGCTCAAGAGTCGAGACAGAATAAAAAGGATGGATTACTTAGTGTGAACCCTATCTTTGCAGTCTCTTGCCGTGCAGTGTGCAGTGCATGCATGGACCACCAGTCTTTGCAATTACCTCACAGCAAGTGAGTGAGACTGCTACTCCCTGCAGCAAATCACCGCATCTTGCTTTGATGTTTCTGCAATGATATGATCAATCTGGACTCTGATCAAGTAAAGTCACGACTCACCAGTAAGGCCATACAGTGGAACCTGGAGTTATGTACAGCAGCGCAGGGTATTCGGCAATGGCAACCTCAGGCAGGGGGCAGCCCATGCCCTGGGGCCTGGGCAAATCACTCAGCGAGAACTGGCTAGTAGCCGATATTGCATAATGGCTAGACTCAGTGGTGATCGGCAAAAGCTGGGAATTTTATTTAGTGCAGTTCTCAGTGGCCCAGTGCAGACTGATTGCGGCTCTCAGCTTGAAGCCAGCTTTAGCCGAAGCCACGGTAACTCTAAGCCACCCCCTATGTATATTACCATATTGGGTAATTTTTGGTAATTTGTTCAAATTTTTTGGAATTTATTTGAGGCATATATCACTTAAAAACCATTTTTGAATGTCAAAAAATGACAAGGTCAATGAAAATACTCACATCTTGCCTGTTTCTTGACTGATTCCCAATATTAGTAGCTCTGATCTTAGCTAGGAATTATATCCAACTTTCATTCAGCCATTCCTAAGCATGAAAACCAGTTGCAGACCAGTTGTGGACTGGTCTTTTTTGGTCTGGTTGCCAGTTGTCTTATTTAGAAATTTTCTGCAACAAGTTGCAGTCTGGTTGCTTCATTAGGAAGCCAAAAAACAGACCAGACTGGACTTTTAAACACTGATCACCTGTGCCCTGGTTATCAATGTGTTATAGACCACATTGTTGAATATGTATCTTCCTGGGATGTTGAGTACTAGTTCTTGCCCTGTTCACATGTGACAGTTCATATTCAAGTGATGAACAAAACTTGATCTCAACAACTTCAGCTTGATTTAGAATTGTGGCCTGGGGAAGAATGTGGAAACAAAAAGTATGCCTGAAATGCAACATTATAGAGGCAGAAAGGTTATAAAAGAATATTGTACATGTAAAAGACTGTTGCTCTGACTCCCTGAGATGATTCCACAACAAAGCTCCACATTTTCTTACTGCACACCACTTATTCTGTCAATGACCTAGAGGCAATCAGTTAATACTGACAGAAACATGTGCATAAAAGAATCACAGCTAGTTCATTGTTATATTCAATGTGCATATATGCACATTGTTCATATTAGTGTTCAAAGGACTGGTACAGTGCTGTCTTTCTGCCCTTTTTGGAAAGACTAGACCAGGAGCAATGAAAACTGGTCTTGATTAGTCTTTTGCTGGTCCAGAACTGATTGTGACTGTACTTTTGGATTCCCAAAAAATACTAGACATTCCCATGGTTAGATTACACCAAGAATTTTGTAAATTGGTTGAGATCTCATTGACATATGACTGTTTTAAGTTTTTATCATAGTTCTCAAAATACATATTCCAATGATCACTTTCTACTGATTGCAATGTGATCAGTGACCTTAGCTGTGGCTATACCAGTGTTAGTAAACAGTAAATGTGAGAATACAAGCTACTAATCTTGTTGATCCAATTATGTGATCTGGAGATATAGACATTTATATTTTTTACCCCCCTAAAATCTAGATTGAACATTAAAGTACCAAGAAAATAGCTAAATTCCTGAAGAAATTATGGTAGATGGGAGTGATAGGTAGTCAATAGGGGTTATCCATTGGTTGTGGTCTGGACTGGTTGTGACTGGTTTTCAGTCAGTCTTTCATTTTTTCAGATCTGAAAAGACCAAGACTGATTAGGACAGGTCTTATTCAGACTGGACCAGACCTTCAACCACTAGTTCATATTATACAATGTATCAAGAATTTGAGATCATATGCCACAAGAAACCATAAATATTTGATCTACTCTGCCTTTTTATCCAGCAACACTATACAACCTCAGATGTTCCATTTTCTTGTACCTCTTGGATGTCCTGCAACTCCTCATTTTGTCCAATCTCAGGCTCTGCAAACATGATTGCTGAACCAACAGCACCATGATTAGATAGTGGTGACAAGCCAAACCCACTGTCAACTCCACTCCCATGTCCTCTTTGAGCATCAATTGCATACATCTTTCATATGCTGATGATGAATTGAGGTGCCAAAATGAAAATGGAAACTGTTTGAGCAAAGGATAAAATAGGGATCCACCATCTAAGCTGAATTTCATCCTGAACTTGCAGCAAAATTGCCACAAAGAGATAAAACAATATTCTAAAATATTGAATAATGATTGTTAGCTTGAATTGTCAACCAGTAACATACAACTGTAATCATGGTGTGCAAACTTACACAAAAAAGTAGATGATGCCCTGTCTTGCCAATAAGCCCATGTACTTATTGAATTCCCATTTCTTTGTCACCAGATATAATTGATATGACTGGTGCAAGAATTGACCAATTGCCAATATGCACAACATTATAGCATATATGATTTGCAAGCTGACAGCTACCACAGCCACACTTGAAGGTGCACCTGATTCTATTATACAGAGTGAAAAGCCTGGAATCAGAGTGATAGATACTATGCAACATTAAATAATGTATTATTAGTAGCCCTGTATACATTATCTAGTCAATATCATCACATACCTGTAGTGTTACTTGTTGCAACAGCTGCAAAGACATCATACACTATAGTGAGAATGATTTCCATAGCAAACAGAACAAGAAGAAAAGCAAGGATGAGTCTTGACTGATTATACATTGCCCAAACACGGAGCATCATAGTGACTGCAGCACCAGTGTTAACAGTGCTGCAAGTCAACTGCATAGTAACTCACAATCAGCTGCAGCAAAAAAGAGAAGGAAGGCCCAATCTCCACTTATACTTATCATGCCACCTTGAAAGAGTATTCAACATTGAATATGACATAAAACACATCTGAAAACAATACTCACACCTATTTGATGTACAACCAATCCAGTTAGATCATTATTCAAAGTATGAGAGTGGTGCAAATACATGCATCTATTGAGATACTTCAATATGCTTGTTGTTTTTATTATCATGAAAAAAATACCTTTGATGGGCCAGGCAGAAAAATAGATTGAACTTCAAATAGTTCAGTGAGCTGGCAGCTAGCCACATCTTGGAATGATATGGATACATACAAAGTGTGCCAACACTGATAGACCAGTGGATATATTAGTGTGTTTCCAAAACAGTAAATAGACTCACAAGGAAGCATATAATCCAGCATAACGAACCTATTGATAACTATAGTTAGGTGATGGTGATGTGAATGATATAGTAAGTCTCATCTCACCAAAATAAATAATGTTGATACCCATGTCCAGGGTTTCATCTAGAGTGATTTCATGAAAAACAAGTTATCTTGGAAAACAGCCATCTGCTGACCCAAATATACTCTACCTACATGGGTGATAAATGAGCAATAAACATTTGAATCATGCTAGCAATGATGAAGTATACCTCTTTTGAGAAGCTGAGGACTGAGGACTTATGAGTTAATAGGTGGTAGTGAGGCAGACATTGATCTAGTTGCTCACCATAATCATATCCAACAACAGTCATGATTGCAACTGGAACATGGTGGTATTATAAATCTTATCAATATATAAAGACTGAGGGTAAACCCTACCAGACATATAATTATGTAGTTGAAAGTCAGTCATTGCCAACAGTAGAGCAGACATGCCAGTGGGCTTGAATGGATGGGTAGTAGAGGATGACAATCACAGGAGGGGAGAGTATGTGGTAGGACTCACAGAATCCTCTGACTTAAAGATGATGCAGTTATAGTTACCTAAGAGATCTAGTAGTGAATCAGACATTTGGTATGTCACACCATTTTGATTCCTTCAAGTCCTCGGAAATAGTGACATTGCCCCACCAGGACTAATTGAATCCTATTGTTGGATCACTTCTGCCAAGTGCTTGATATCTGATTTGTGATTTCATACATGCTGTAAATTTTTCGAAGCATTCAAGTTTGGATCACTACTGTTGCCCGAGAGATACCAATACAAATGTTACTACTGTCTTCAATAGAAGAGCCATGATCCTATCCAACAGCCGTGACCATTCTCTATTCAGAGCTGAGTACTAGTATGAGCAAAGCCATCACGCCAAGCATATCTAGAATCCAGGGGGTCAAATGAAGTCTGCAGCTGTGTCTCTGCTGTAACAATAAGATGCAACTATCAGTGTGAAACACATCAGTTGCTGACAGCAACTCAGAGATCGAGTGTCGTCTGAGTGACAGCTTCTCCGACGGTCGCTTCTATCATGGGCGCCATACAGTGGTTGATGGCCGTGGTTTGATGGAGACATCCGAACGTAGTAGAGCAACCTTACAGGAAGACATCCGCGGACTCTTTGCTGAGTTTCCTCGTGCTTTGCCGATCTCATCCGAATTCGTGAGTCCTCTCTATGTCCAACTTTTCGAACAAGGTCTCTAGTCTCAGAGCTATCGCCCAAACTGATAATTCGACCCATGTTGGCAGTCTCCGACCTTCAATTCCACTCCCGCCTTCAGGCTCCACTCTGAAACCAACCCCCTGCTTTTGTTTCAACATTGCCAGGACGCCGTACTGATACACGTTTCAGAGATGTCACTCACGGCACACAATTTCGTGCCGAACCCTAGAATCGGACGAACATTTGCGAAGTTCAAACGTAAACTCAGTGCCCCATCTTGATGGCATGATCAGAAGTCACAGAAGAGAAGCTAATTCTGCTGCCCCATGGTTGCTTCCTATGACTCGGAGACGGACCATCGGCTGTGGTGAGGTCACGGTTAATGCTCATACCTCAGCGCCTAATGTTCCAACCAACGAGTCTGCGAAACGTCGGTGCATCAATTCTCCCTCTCGTAGTAGATGAGTTGGAGGGAGTGCATCTCAGAAGCGTACATTGCCAAGAACAAAGAATGACAAGCATGGATCGCTTGCGGTGTGTTACAGTGACACTCGTGTCAGCCATTATCCAACCCGTCTTAGTATGTGTGGACGTCCTTCAGAGCGCACAGGGTGTTCGCGTGCACGTATTTCAGTCTGCATTGCACAATGTACAGCTAGGTGCTGAGCCCAAGATCTGAGAACCCTGAACGTTGGGCATTGAAACATAGTAGATAAACATAGCCATGCGTATATTGGCAAGATTTCTGAACCGTTTGTCAATAAAAATGGCCGTCGAAAGCACACCATCCAAATGGATGACGCCGTGGCACTCGTTGCTGCAATTGAGACTCTGGCATGGCTACGAAAGAAATAAAAAAATAGTATCTGCAAATTTTAAGAGGGTTGCGACAACCACAATAAATGATAGCTGATGAGCATGAGAAAGAGACGAATGCATGAGGTCCCAATGAACTACCATCACCTCCATCCACAGTAATGACGCCTCGAAGACTTGAAGAGGCCTCAAATTGATAACATGCGAAGAAATTAGTTCAAGAAGCTCGACGAACTAGTACTTTAGGCGATATCATCCTTGAGCGTGATAACCTTGACCACATTTGCTTCCCACCCAAGGTCTTCCGATCGTTCCGACAATTTAAAACCCCGCCGCACCTCTCCGAAACGGATGGATACGAGACTAGTGGTCTCAGTCGTATGTCCATCGTCATCAGCGGCCCGTCAAGACAACGTCGTCGAACAAGCTCGATAGAGTCGTCAACTCGAAGATCTCGTGACCAAGGCTCCTCTGACGTGACGCGTTCTTTTTTTTCATCGTGCAAACAGGTTCTCATATGGGCCGTACTCAATTATATGGACTCTCCCAAGTTGCTCATCGTCAAGGTCTCTATTCTTCGTCCTAAATATCGCGAAGACCACTTCGTCAACCGTCCTTCGCACGAACTTCCCGACTTCCTCCCCTCTCCCTCTTCCTGCATCTCGATAGCCGAACGTGAGGCCGCCCTAGCCACAATTCTAACGAAGTGCACACCCACAGATCGCTAACGCTGCACTATGCACTCCCATGGGGCCCAACACATTGCTTCCTTTGACAGTCTCGTCGGAAGCACTTCGACGCAAACACCAACTCCCCCGGTCTATCACTGTCCCCGCTAACTAGATTGGTCGCAAGATCGTGAATGTGAGCAATAATACTGTAATCGTAGGACTAACGGCCAGGACGAACCGTGTGCTCACGTTTTTGAATCTGTTGGAGCTATTTGGGATCATGGAGAGTGTGAGAACGTGGGTGTTCATTGTTCTTTCGTTTGTTGGTCTCTGGGACCTGACGCATGCATTGGTCTCATGGCTATGTCGAGAACGCAGATCGGGATGATGCAGAGGATATTTTGGAGGGAGGGGGTACCGTGGATGCTAGCTTACTTCCTCCAGGCTGATAGGCTCCGCACCCGATTCCGAAGAAAAGGCATTCTTATTGCGACGGTGTGCTGCTTGTGCGCATTTACGGCTCTTTCTTGCTTGTTGCTTTTTTACCGTAGAGGAGAAGAATCCAGTTTGGATTCCGGATGTAACTTGCGCCGATTAGTGTCACCGTTTCAAAATCGAAACTGATCTGATCAGAATTTTTCGGAACGCGAAACAAAGACATCCATCACCTGATCTATCTCAGGTGCGAACTCCCCTGTTCACCCAATTTATAGATTGTCCGAGGGGTCGTGGTATTGATGCTTGACCGCACAGACCGCTTTCGACGCGCGCTTGCTCATTCCAGAGCATACTACAGTTCTCGCTCTTCCATGGGTTATGTTGGTGACAACCACGGCCTCAAGACAGCTTTGCAGCTCGTCGAATGCACTATCACGCATTTTGGGCTCATCGACGAGAGGATGAGGAAGGGACAAGAGGTCATGAAGTAAATATATCGACGTATTCTTCAGACTGTCCTGAGGGGTGTCGATGTACACGTATTTCAGTCTGCGCTGCTATGTACTTGGGCCAAAATCCGAGTACTTCTCTGTCTGGAGATGAACGTTGAACGTCGGACATTGTACCATCGTAGACACACGTGGGTAGGGGTGTATGATGGCAACATTTCTGAATAGTTCATCGACTGAAATAGCTGTCGGAAGTGCACCATTTGAATGAATGACACTGTGGTACATGTTGCCGCAGTTGCCACCAGGCATACTAGGATCCGGGGAGATCGAACGAAGTCTGAAGCCGTGTCCCAGCTGTAACGATAAGATTCAACTGTTGTTAAACACATTAGTTGCCTTCAGTGACTCAGAGATTAGTAGTAGCCTACATGGCAATGCCAAGGTCCAACTTCTACAAGAAGACATCTGCCAATTCTCCGCCAAGTCTCCTCGTGCCTCACCAGTCTCATCATTCGTGACCCCTTTCTGTGTCCAATTTTTCGAACAAGCTCCCTAGTCTAAGAACTATCACCCCGATAATTCGATCCATCTTAGACAAGTCTCCAGCCTTCAATTCCCCTCCTGCCCTCAGGCTCCGCTCTAAATCCAGACGGCGCTGAACTGATACACGTTTCGGAGATGTCGCTCCCGGCACATCATTTCATACCGAACCCAAGAATTGAACGAACATTTGCAAAGTTCAAACGTAAACTCGGCGCCCCATCTTGAACGGCGTGATCACACTCACAGAAGAGAAGCCGGTTCCACTGCCTCGTGGTAGCTTCCTGTCTGATCCTTCTGATGAGCTAGCAGACGACTTGAAGATAGATCGTCGGCTGTGGTGATGCTAATGAATGTTCAAACTTCAACGCCTGATGTCCCACCTGCCATGATCATTAAGTCTGTGAAACGTGAGCACATCAATTCTCCTTCTCGTGACAGATGAGTCTAATCACCGCGGAGGGAGTGCGTTGCAAGCGTACATTACCAAGAACGAAAGAAAGAGGCGATAACGATGAGCATTGATCGCTTGCGGTGTGTTGCATTGACACAATGACACTCATGCCGGCCATTAGGGCTTCCGGCCTATCTTATGTGTGGACGTCCTTGTATCCCCCATTTTTCGATTATCGACGGGATCATGGTATTGATGGTGGACCACACAAACCATTTTCAACGTGCACTTGGTCGTTTCAGAGTATGCTAGGTAGGTGACTAGCACGCACCTGGGAGAGCATGCGGCAGCCCGTCGAAGACACCATCACAGATTGTGAAGTCGTCAGAAGGAGGATGGAGGAGGAGAAGAGAGAAGTTGAGACGGAAATAAAGTATATCGCCTTTGTGCTGGGGAATTCTTCAGAGTACGCGGAGTGTTGACGTGCATGCATTTCAGTCTGCACTGCCCAATGTATAGCTAGGTGCTGAGCTCAAGATCTGAGAACCTTGAACGTCGGACATTGAAACATAGCAGATAAACATGGGTATGCACACCTTCACACCCTCGCTGCGAGTGATAGTACATTGGATCGGCAAGTTAATCCGGTGGCTGTACGGACAAAATTGAAACACTGCAACTTTAACAAACCTATCACTCGCAGCGACGGCTGCAAGTAAACAAGCATAGCCACAGGGGCTAATTCGTCGGAATGTGAAAAAAAAATAGCAGAATGAATTTAGGGTTATATATTTTGAGTATACCAGGTATATAGGTTTTGTCATAGTACACCAGCAACACTTGCTAAGTCATCTGCAGAGATCTGACAACAAACAAATGAAGTCTTTGGCTGTATACCATTTGGCAAGCAGACATGTCCACAAAGCCATTGTACTCGAGCTGAGGAATGTCTTTAAGAGTATGTCTACTTTCATCTTCACCATTTACCCTCGCACCCACCCATGCCACACATTGACCCACAGATGATGGTATGCGGATGTTGATAGTGTTTAAAGGTCCAGTCCTAAGACTGATGAAAAACTGGTTTTAGGACTGGACTGGACTGAAAAATCAGTCCAGTTTGGTCCAGGTCTTGTCCAGTTACAGAAAAGTTCAGTCTTGGTCTTTTCAGATCTGGAAAAATCAAAGACCAACCAAAGACTGGTCTTAACTGGGTTGGATAGGGGCTCCTTATCTGGACCTATTCGACCCCCATTTACCAAAATATCTTCACTATTTTAAGAATTTATTCCGATTTTATAGAGACTAATTAGTGCTCTACTGACATATGGGCCGAGATTGCTCATATCTCAAGCATATCCGGTCCGATAGATGAGCTTAGTGGCTCAGATTCGAGATAGGGGCATGTACTACCTCCGGTACAGCCACCACTAAGCTTGCCGAACCCTTCGTAATGCTCTGCGGATCAATATACCTGAGTGACATTATCACAAAATGACATACAAACTTAAAATGATCATATCTCGGCCATTTCGTAACCGATTTACATAAGAAAAATATGGGTAGAAAGCTATTAACGAGTACTAATTATTGGCTAGCTAAAAACCGGTCAAAGACCATAACTGAACCAGTAAAAGACCAAAAAAGACTGAAAAATCAGTCTTTATCAGTCTTGGTCCAGTTTTTGCCATTTTAGGAAATTTCCAAAACCGGTTACGGTCCGGTCTTAGCCCAAAAAAGGCAAAAGACCGGACCGGACCGGACTTTTAAACACTAATTTGTTCATCTTGAACAGGTATTGGGGTTGATCTATCATTTTGTTCTTTGGAACAATATGGGAAAGATTCTTCATCAAATATGGCTTGAGTTGATATGACAACTCTTCTTTTCTTGTTTGACCAGAATGTCCAACCTTTTGTATTGGTTTCATATCCAATGAATACCATTTCTTCCAACTTGGAAGAAAGTCTGTTGGGTCTCTGTTCCAGTGGGATAAAGACATATGCTTTAGTTCCAAATACTCTGAAGTATGAGATATCAGGTATTTTACCTTCTAGTCTCTCAATGGGGGTTTTCCATTGGAGTTGTCTCTTTGGTTGATGATTATAGATGTGTAGAGAAGTTTCAACTGCATCTTGCCAAAATGATGGTGGCATGCTTGCTCCTTGTCGTATGGCTTCATCTTTTTCCATCAAGGTTCTATTGAACCTTTCTGCTTGACCATTTTGTTCAGGAGTGTCAGGAACAGTTTTCTGGTGTGTTATATCATTGGACACAAAGAACGATTGTAAATCTTGTCCAAGATATTCCCCCCCTTGATCTGAATGTACAGTGGTGATGGAGAGGCCAGTATGGTTCATAAGCCATTTGAAAATGTTGTGAACATGTTGTGAGACAGCAGCTTTATCATGCATAAAGGCAAGAGTGGTGTAGCTGGAATAATCATCAATGATGGTAAGGATATAATGAGCTTTTGATCTAGGAAGGGTTGGTTATGGACCAATGACA
>JBBPTK010000488.1:0-14783 GCA_038094135.1 Spongiforma cf. squarepantsii
TACATACTGTACTTATGTAATGACCTTGTATTACTTTTTCGACTTAATGTGTGCTTTGTCGACTTGTGGCCTTGGAAGAATTGTGCAGAAGCACACTTAGGCACACTTTTGATACTTTTCCCCTTGGCGGACTTTTTTTCAACACGGTAAGTGCAGTAAGTATGACTAAGTTCGAATAAGGCCCATGCCAAATTGCTGATGCTGAGTCTGAAGCACGAACAGCTCCTATCAAATGCCCGAGGGTCGTCCATCGTAAGTCCTTCTGCTCTGGAGAAGTGTTCGAGGAGCGTGCTGAGACGCTTGACTTGATGGTAGAGAAGCCAGGTGATATCACCTGTTGACCATCGAACTTGGAACAGGGACAACGTGCCCGATTCATGATGGGCAACGGTTTTCCCCACAGGCCATCCCGGGATCAGTTAGTCATCGTTAGGCACATGTACTCTCAGCAATGAATCCCGCAAAGTAAGTCCAACCTGAAGGGGTTATTACCGTGATCCTTAACAGTCCTGTAGGATCCAGCGTACTTCGGAATGAGTTTACGAGCATATCCCTTCAATGGCGTAGTATTTTTTGGCTGACATGCACAAGTCATCTGTTCCAATCTATGTCGTTCTTGTGCCGTCCTAACCAGACGGTTTGAATCATCAATATGAACGTGGCATCGTAACTGGGATAATACTCTCTAGCAAGCGGTCGAACACCTATACACTATCACTACCAGGCGTTCCCACCACCACCTCACTACCCATCGACTTCTCCCTTACCTGCAAACCCAGTGCCAAGTGGTCTCTAGTAGCGGAACTTCAAACTGTAAATCAGTATCAATCTCTGGTAATACCTCGCGTATGATGTGCGCCCCATGTTCAGCGCTGAAGTGTTCACACTTCTGGTGCTCCTCTGTGTGACGGATGACGATCGTTAGACACAGCACACGACGACCAACAGCTCATGAAGGGACCTCACCAGAAGACATGATACCCAGTTCAACCATCATACCCTCCATGATCGTCTCTGCGGCTTCGCGGTACTGTCGTCGCCTCGCAATCTCGATGAGAAGCTTGCTGAACGAGGATTGGTATTGGACGAATCGGTGATGCAGGTCCTCTACGACCAACAAACGTTGTTGAAGGCCTTCCAAGAGATCCCTGCAATCCGCCTGTTACAAGTTCGAAGCGGACGAGAAAAACAATGAGTACCTCGACCTCTTGTTGCTTCTGTAGCATGTCGGACATGATATCCCCGAGTTCGTCTAGATCGTCTAGGGTACTATGGCTCGCATCTTCTGGGTAGTCATATGTCGCAAACATCACGTCCTGCATCAAACATGGGTGCATACGAGCATATCATTCTGGCCAAGAGGAACAACACCACGCCCGGCTCCAAAGGGTCCAGGTCGAAAAACGAGGCAATGAGAGAAAGAGACGCACGTCGAACCGCATTCGTTCGTTCTCAACATCATCCAACACTTGCTCGATCGCGCTCTCACCGACCAAGCCCGTAAGGTCTTCCAGGTTGTCCGATCGGCCTATTTTTCCGTGGGCTTCTTCTCGAACAAGTTCTCACGGACGGTGGCAGAGGGACTCTGAGTCGGATCGATGATGCCCTTGGCTTTGTCGAGGGAGTGTTGACTCCCGAACAGAGAAGAGGCAGAGGAGGTTTAGTGGAAGCCCGGAGGCACGAGCTGTTTGCTGAGGGATTCAAGGATGGCGTCGAGAGCACAGGCGCGCTCCGAGCGGATGATATCTTATTCCTGTCCCTCAAAGTGACGGGGAGTCGAGACAAAGCGTGCAAGACGAAACACATACGCGAGTCTGCTTGTCCAGTTGGGCACGTTTGAGCTCGAGGCTTGTCGCCAGATTGGCAGCCAGCTGCGTGAGAGACGTGAGAGAGCAGCTAACTGGAGGCGAGATGGCGCACCTTGAGTTGTTTGACGACAGCCTCGCAAATCCACTTCACCTTGACGTCGAGGGCGAGCACGTCCATAACATACTGTGCAGAGGTGTTGGTGAGGGCATTGGCCTTGGTGCAAAGCTGTTCACTGTGTTGAAGGGCCTTCTTTGACTGAAGGACGAGCGAGACCAGATGAGGCTCGTCAACTCGGGACGAAGAAGACACACCTGCATGTTTCATGATGTGCATTCGGCTACACAGCCATAAGCTCCATTCGTTCGAGAGCCTCCTGAACTGGAAGGCCGAAGGAAGCGGGAAGAAAAAAACAACATCATGGACGTCGATAAGAACAGGACGTTCGGGGGAGAGCTCAAGAGGCGAAATGAGCTACTACACACCTTTCTCGATCAGATCCTCGACGACATCCTTCAACTCGTCCTTCTCCACCCCTAACTACTTCGCCACCGTGCGCCAGTGATCTAGTTCGTCTACGAACTTCATTTTTTCCTGTTCCTCTGCTGAAATTTCCAGCGCATGTTGAGAGCGCAGCACATCCAGAACATCGATGGTTTTCAATAAACGGGTCTGGGCAGTCGAAGCACGGGCGCCGTAGGCCTTTAGACGGGTCTCGAGGGTCGATATCTAGAGGAATATGAGAGCAAAATTCTGGGAAGCTTCAACGGAAACAACGTACTCGATCATCCTTTTCCTGAAACGACGTCTTTACATCTTCCGATTCTGTTGGTTTCCACTCCCCGGCATCGGTTTGTCCAATATATTATGTTGATTTGTTGGTCTTGAAATCGTGGATAGGTCGTGTAGTGGGCATGTGGGACGCCCTCGATCACTGTACAATACTGCCGTCCCGTATAGGATGGTGCCGGAAGTACGTTAGCCTGCGACGGCCACAACACAAAGATCTAGTCGGTATATAAGTGAATGAGAGATCCAGCAAGTCCATCATGACAAGCCCCTTCGAAATTTCATCTATCACGAATCACGGAGTTACTGCACGTCGATCGTAACGACATTCTCTGTCAACTTCGCCAACGACGCATCCTCGCGTACTCGAACCATGATTAAACTATCCGCAGCGACACGCTTGTACTGTTCGCCCCACAGCGGTGCCAGCATTAGAGCACCAAACGGCTGCCTCAGACGAGCGACCAGCCTTAGTGCACGGGTGACTTCATCAACCTTGACGCCAGCACGGCGTGAAGTGTCTTGGCTGAGTAAGGGGCCGATCCATGGATGGATCAAAAACAGATCATCCATCTGCGACAGGTCGTCTACGGTTTTAACGTCCCCGAGCATCTCGACCGTCGCACGATAAATGTAGCCATTAGAATCAGAACCAGCCCCTGAAATGTTTGCAGGTCCAGTGATAGGAAAAGTGATGCCAGAGAGTTGCAGGCGACTAGCGGAAAATGAGGGCGGGGGAAAACCGGAGAGGGTCCGATGAAGTGTCACAGCCTCAGAAACGTTGGGCAGTGACGAGCGCAGTGCCACAACCATGCGATCCATCTGGGCAGTCTCGAGTAATTCTGGAACGTGCGGTGGCATCACTTGATCATAGACCGTCAGATCAACAGGTAGACAGCTATTGTAGTCCCTCGCGTGCCCTGTCCAGGCCAAGGTGGTGATGTCCCGAGATCCAGTGAGAACGTGATCGAGAAGTCGACCGACTGCACGATTTCCCTCCCCATAGATAACCGGAATGGATGCATTGAAGATCCCAAGGAGCGAATAGGCAGCATCTTCTATGATCGTCGTTTGTCGTCTTGAAGCTACAGACAACTTTTCTCGATAGAACTGAACCGTCTCAGCAGCGACGTATTCTTGGTAAGTCCATGCTCGAGTGTTCCAGATGCTTCTCTGAAGCCCACCGGATTCCTGGAGCTCGGAAGACACTCCACGGAGGTAGATGATGGTAAGGGACGGGCCGCGATACCATGTAAACATGGCCACCAATGACTCTTGCAACACGACGTTGTTGTTCTTGTCAATGCAGCACGTATCCGACCACACCTATTCGAATCCAAGAGCCTGAGCAAGCTTACAGAATTTCTGCAGCTTGACGTTCGCAGACGAGAGCTCAAGGGCATAGACCGAGATACCCTCGACCGCTTGAAAGAGAGGTTCTCCATCCTCCCACCTGTGGGAGAGCATGACGTATCGGTAATATTGTTTCACCTCTCTCCAAATACGCGCTTCGTCGATCTGAATAATCATCAAGGACTGTAGTTCGTCGAAGACGAGTTGATGAGTACTCGAGGCATGTTGCGGATAGCCTTCTCGACAAGGTGTCGCATTATGGGTGTAACATCCCTATATTGCTCACAAAGTTCTGTGACAGCGATTAGATCATGCTAAAGATGAACGAAAACGACATACTTCGGATATCTGGATCCGGTGACTCATTGATTTTTGCAAGCATATACTCGAACGCCTTGAATGCTTCCCGAAAGCGACCTATGCGGTGCAGCACCGCATGCTTTCTGCTGTACCCCTTATGAGATGATGGGATGCTCTTGATTTCCTAAGCGAAATGGAACATAAATCTCAATGAAGTGCGTATGAAGTGCAGTCACGTCCTTACCTCATTGGCTCGAGCAAGCTCCTCATCCAAAGATCGTGTTCGTGCCTCGCAACATCTCAAGATAATCTTATCCTTGTGCGTGGGCTCGAGTGACAGTGTATTGGCATAGTAAGCGACGGCGACCTTGTAGTTCTCAGATGCCATTGCAGCGTCTCCGAGTCTTTCGAGTTTCTCCACACAGCGTTGTTGGAAATCTGGGACATGTGTTCAAGTTATCCTCGAATACAACTCGCAATGGAAACTCACTTGCAAGCCAGTCCATAATCAACTTGTTGGATCGTACATGATCGTTAATGGTATTGGTCATCTCTAGAAGATCTCCTGACGCATCATATACACGACCTTGTGCGTATAGGGCTTCGCATTCATGCTTCTGTTCGTGGGCACGGATGAGGTGGCGTGAGTGGGTTAGTTGGACGGAGAGCTTCTCGATCGTTTCTTCTGGAAGAAGTATTCTCGAGTGTCAATCGCTGCGCGTAAAACTGATCCATGAGAATGCACTGGAGGCTTCCTCACGTGCGCGAAGAGACTCGATGAGGCTATCCCTCTCCTGATCGATTTCACATTTTGGGCCTTGAATGGTTCCTTCAAGCTCAGCTATTTTTTCGCCTAGGCCATGTGGATGTCAGTGAAGGACCTGGGCTGTCGATAAAGGATCGCCGCACGAAGAGAATTGATGGTATCTTCCAGGGAAGCTTGTTTAGACTCGATCTCTAGCTCGCGCACCTGTCACAGTCAACAACATGTTTCGCGCTCAGAATACCATTCCACTCGACCTCAAGACGGTTGTACTTACGGGTAGGAGACTGTAAACATTATGCAGAGTGATTCGACTATCTCCAGCAGCTACAAGGTCGTAATTTGCGGAGATAACGATTGAAAAGGCACGGTGGTTTAGTTTGAGGACAGAACCAACTTGCTGTTTTGTCCTGGTGTCCCAGAATGAGACCGTTGAGTCACCTGAGGCAGTGATGAATGTTCCATTGTTTGAGAGAACGATAGAGTAGGGATCATCGCTACCGTGAATATCCCATGTCGAGAGCGTCGTACGCGAGGATACATCGAGACAGCTGATCTTGGCATTATCGGATAACACAAAGAGTCGCTTGCTGTCCAACGTCCAAGCGAGGGTTCGATTAGTCAGCATGGTAATTAAAATTGGAAAGTCAACCAGGATTTGACCGTCTCGACTGTCGAATGTCCGAACAGACTCATGCCCTTGTGTTCCAGATGCTCCTCTGAAGCGCACCGGGTTTCTGGAGCTCAGAAGATGACCAGGGGTCGGTTTCGGGAAGCATTCAAGGCGTTCGAGAGGATGCTTGAAAAAATCGATGAATCACCGGATCCGGATATTCGAAGTATGTCGTTTTCGTTCCTCCTTTAGCATAATCTAATCGGTGTCACAGAACTTTGTGAGTAATATGAGGATGTTACATCCACAATTCGACACCTTGTTCAGAAGGCTATCCGCAACATGCCTCGAGTACTCATCAATATCCGCACTGGGCGTCTGTGTGAAGCAGCCATGTTCGAACAGCATCTCATCTTCGACGAACTACGCTCCTTAATGATTACTCACATCAACGAAACGCGTATTGGGAGAGAGGTGAAACAATATCATCGATACGTGATGTTCTCTCACAGGTGGGAAGGCGGAGAGCCTCTATTTCAAGCAGTCGAGGGTATCTCGGTCTATGCCCTTGAACTCTCCTTGGCGAACGTCAAGCTGCAGAAATTCTGTAAGCTTGCACGGCTCTCAGATTCGAATGGGTGTGGTCGGATACGTGCTGCGTTGACGAGAAATAACAACACCGTATTGCAAGAGTCGTTGGTGGTCATGTTTACATGGTATCGTGGCTCGTCCCCTACCATCATCTACCTCCGTGGAGTGTCTCGAGAAGATCCGCTGACGCATCATATATACGACCTTGTGCATATAGGACTTCACATTGATGCTTCTGTTCGTGGGCACGGGTGAGGTGGTGTGAAGTGAGCAAGCTGGACGGAGAGCTTCTCGATCGTTTCTTCTGGAAGAGGTATTCTCGAGTGTCAATTGCTGCATGAGTAAAACTGATCATGGTAACAAGAACGCACTGGATGCTTCCTCGCATTTGCGATGAGAATCCCTTTCCTGATCAAATGCGCGTTTTAAGTGTTCAATCGTTCCTTCAAGTTCGGCTATTTTTTCGCCTAGGCCATGTGGCTGTCAGTGAAAGACGTGGGCTGTCGATAAAGGACCGCCGCACGAAGAAAATTGACGGTATCTTCCAGGGGAGTTTTTTCAGACTTAATCTCCAGCTTGCGCACCTGTCAAAGTCAACAGTATGGTTCACGCCCAGAATACCTATTCTGCTCGACCTCAAAACAGTTGTACTTACGTATTCTAAGGATAAGAGACCATGAAGTTTGCGTAGAGTGATATGCTTGCCTCCAACAGTTACAAGGTCGTAATTTGCAGAGATAGCGATTGAAACGGCACGGTGGTTTAGCTGGAGGACAGAACCCATTTGCTGTAGCGTCCTGGTGTCCCAGAATGAGACTGTTGAGTTAGTCAAGACGGCGATGAATGCTCCGTCGTTTGAGAGAGCGATAGAGTGGGGATTTCCTCCGTTGTGGACATCCCACGTCGAGAGCGTTGTATGCGAGAGCACGTCAAGATGGTTGATCTTCCCATCATTGGATAACGCAAAGAGTTGTTTGCTGTCCGACGTCCAAGCGAGGGTTTGATTAGCCACCATGCAAACCCAAATTGGGAAGTCGACGAGGATTCGACCGTCTCGACTGTCGAATATCCGAACAGAAAAGTGCGTAGCTATGGCGATGAAGAGTCCATCCGGAGAGAATTTCACACCGCCCAAATAGTCGTCGGGTTTGAGCTCGAGCTGTCTCCTGCGAGTGGAGACGTCCCAGACACCGACAGTAAAGTCATGGTACCCTCCCGTTGCGACCCGCGTCTTGTCCTCAGAAAAATCAATCGCATCCACAGAAAAGTTGTGCGCCTTCCACGTGGTCAGCTTTTCCCCGCTCGCTGCATTCCATATCACCACTCGACCACTCTTCCCCCCGCTTGCGACCCATTTTCCATCCTTCGAGACTGCCATGCTGCAGATCTCTTCTCTCGCATTCATGGTCGGCCCCGCCTTCGTTCCATCCTCGACTCGCCAGCAATGAATCTTTCCTCTCACCGTACCGCTCACAACGAGTCGCTCATTGAGGAATGCGATCAACCATGGTGTCTCTCCAAGTTCAATTTCAATCGGGTTTGACAGCCTCTGGTTGATGACGCTGGAAGAATTCGCGTCAGTCCGCTCTGGGAGGTCCAGTCAGTACGACGTTGCATCTGACCTGTGTATCTTACCTCTGTTCATCGTTTCTTCCTTGCGCTGACTGCTTGATACTGATGACCATTCCACTCCACCTGGCGCTTTGGCTCTCATCAACGTCGTTCCTTTACTCCTCTCTCTCGATGAACTCACCACTCGTCCGCTGCCGAAAGTATTCGGAAGCCATGCTCTGTTATATCAAGCCGCAGAAAAGAACGCCGTGCGAGATGTTGGTCGTCGACGAGATGTAAGTGTGGGTGAAAAGAACGTGTACGGTCGCTGACCGAGTTCGTACAGTTATTGTCGCCTGGTTTACACGTGCCCCGTTATCGATACATGAATCAAACTTCTTGAACATTCAAATCTCCCACCTTATGTAAGGTTACCCCTGCCCTGGGCACTTACTACACACCTGCCAGTTGACATTCACTTTCGTCGTTGTCACTGGTGCTGCCTAGGGAATGGAAAGTTCGTACCGACCTAATCCTGAGCTCGTGGATGCTCACGATATGTTATTCTACCTGTTTGTTCACTCGTCCGCATCCAGGGGATGCCACGACTACATTGACACTTCCATTTAGACGCTGCCACCTGCATCCCACCAAGTGACCATCATACCCAGACCCACCTCGTAACATACACTGGGCCCATAATGAACAATGAACCTTATCACTTACATTCTTTCTCTCCTCCATGAACAAGTTCCACACAGATGTCAGTGCAGGTTCTCACCTTTTTAGAAGTTGAATTGTCGAGGTCTGAAGAATCCGTCGCTCTCATGACCTCCTAGCGCCATCCAAGTTGAATCAATCCCTAACTCATTGTGAGTTCCATTGTGGATACCAATGTCTGAATTTCAATATGTGACCATTATGTAAGTAATTTCTCTCCATATTTCACGCGTTTCACCGTCATCCGGAAGACGTAACCCTGCGGCCATGATGTCTACGAGGTGACAGATTTCATTACGGAATTCATCCGAGTCGAAAAATTGAAGGTCTTCCCTGATACGAAGGAAACTTGAGCAGCAAGAGGTGAATGGGAGTGCCATAGATGTATTTCTGGCTGGGAGGGCATCGCCCTTCTCGCTTGGGCATTTTTGTGTGGAGCACGCCGGTTCGAGTCTGAAGACCTCGTAACCCTGCCCACCCACGAACAGCTACCCATTAAATATCTGGGGTCGTCCATCGTAAGTCCCATTTGCTCCGGAGACATCCAATAAGGTTGTAATATTCGAGGAGGGTGCTGAGATGCTTGACCTGATGGTAGGGAAGCCAGGTGATATCACTTGTTGACCATTGAACTTGGAACAGGGATGACGTGCCCGATTCGTGGTGAGTAACAAATTTCTCCACAGGCCATGCTGATTCATTGTCCCAAAAATCAACCACCTGCGTCGTCCTGGGAACATAGTCATCGTTAGGCACATGTATTCTTGGCAATGCTGAATGATATACGGGATGAATCCTACAACGTAAGCCCAGCATGAAAGGGTTATTACTGTGATCCTTAACAGTTCTCGCTAACACGTGATATGACATCAGTAAGATGGTTCGCAGCAAGTCGACACGCCATGCTCACTGATCTTCCTCAATGGAATTCACGTCTTGTTCGAGCTCTGCCATGATCGCAGGAAGCTCGTTCGTATCTCGATGCATCGCTGCCAGACAAGAATGAGTCGTACGTTTGGAGAAACAGAGCGATTCGATACGTACCTTGCATTTCGTCCTCTGAATGAAGAATCCCAGCCTCGCTGTCGTGAAGTGCGCTAGCCATTTGATCATAGTGTGATGCCAAGCCCTCCAAATGTCTTGCCATGCCCGTCGTCATCTTCTCCTGTGAAACCAGCAAAGCCTCAATCGGAGGTGGTGCATTCGAGGCAGGTAACGACGCGCGAACCGAAGAGACCGTGGTTCAGAACGTAGCAAGCAAAGATCGTGCTTGTGCCTCGCAACATTTCAAGATAATCTTGTCCTTGTGCGTGAGCTCGAGTGACAGTGTGTTGGCATAGTAAGCGACGGCGACCTTGTAGTTTTCGGAGGCCATTGCAGCGTCCCCGAGTCTTTCGAGTTTCTCCGCACAGCGTCGTTGGGAATCTGGGGCACGTGTTCAAGTTATCCTCGAATACAACTGGAAGCGGAAACTCACCTGCGAGCCAGTCGACAATCAACTTGTTGGATCGTACATGATCGTTAATGGTATTGGTCATCTCGGGAAGATCTGCTGATGCATCATATATACGACCTTGTGCGTATAGGGCTTCGCATTCATGCTTCCGTTCGTGGGCACGGATGAGGTGATGTGAGTGGGTTAGTCGGACGGAAAGCTTCTCGATCGTTTCTTCTGGAAGATGTATGCTCGAGTGTCAATCGCTGCATGAGTAAAACTAATCATGGTAACGAGAACGCAGTGGATGCTTCGTCGCGGGAGCGAAGAGACTCGATGAAGCCATCCATTTCCTGATCAAATGCACGTTTTAAGTGTTCAATCGTTCCTTCAAGCTCAACTATTTTTTCGCCTAGTGTCAGTGAAAGACGTGGGCTGTCAATAAAAGATTGTCGTACGAAGAGAACCAATGGTATCCTCTGGCATGGCAGTCTGTTTATACTGAATCTCCAGGTCGCGCACCTGTCACGGTCGACAACATGGCTCGTGCTTAGAATACCTTCCGCTCGACCTCAAAACAGCTGTACTTACGTATTCAAAGGGTAGGTGACCATAAAGATTGCGCAGAGTGATTCGATTGTCTCCAGCAGTTACAAGGTCGAAATTTGCAGAGATAGCGATTGAAAAGGCACTGTGGTTTTGTTTGACGACAGGACCAACTTGCTGCTGTGTCCTGGTGCCCCAGAAAGACCGTTGAATTAGCCGAGGCAGCGCGTCGTTTGAGAGAGCGATAGAGTGGGGATCGTCGCCGTTGTGGATATCCCATGTCGAGATTGTCGTATGTGAGAATTACGTCCAGACAACTGATCTTGCCTTCGCAAAGAGTCGCTTGCTGTCCGATGTCCAAGCGAGGGTTCGATTATTCAGCTGGGTGATTGAAATTAGAAAGTCGGCGAGGATTCGAGCGTCTGTACTGTCGAATATCCGAACAGAAAAGTACGAGGCTGTGGCGATGAAGAGTCCATCTGGAGAGAATTTGACAGCGACGACCAAAGCGCTGTCGTGTTTGAGCTCGAGCTGTCTCCTGCCAGGCGGGAGTCAGGTTCCGCACAAATGGGAACCAGAGGAACCAACGCTTCAGATGGTCCAGAACGTCCCCAGTGACAAGTCACCTTCGATTGCCAGGTTTGCCAAGCTGAAAAACTTCTGCGAGCTTGTTTCTCTTTTCGGGTTCGAATTCGCATGGGGCGATACGTGCTGTGTCAACCAGGCAGACAAGAATATCCAGCAGGAATCTGTGCTGTCAGTGTTTCGGTGGTATCGCCGAGCTGGTTGCCTATGGATCTCACTGTCTACGACATGTTAGTGCCACCTCAAGGCCTCATATCCCAGAACCATTGAGACAGCCGAGATGGATAGCATGGTCGTCACGTTACGCCTCTCATTTCTGGATTTCTCCCCCTCGGTCAAACTTTACCAATGTCTCAATTCTCTCCCCCAACCATCATTTGCTGCCAGTCGACTACAGCTTTCTTGAATCACCTTCCCAATCACCAAACTCGTCGAACTTCCATGCTTTGGGAGATAGAGATTACGACGACAGACGATCTGTCACATGGCTGATCTTCTCTTGATTCATCCTTGGATCGGACCGTTGCTCTCCCAAAGCGGTTGCCAGGATAGATCCTGTCACGTGTGCGTTGAGATCGGTAGTTCATCTGAAGCAGCCGTTTGGTGCGCTCTTGCTCACACCATTCTGGGGCGATCAGTATAAACAGGTCGCTGCTGACTGTTCGATCATGGTTCAGTTGCCTGCAGAGGTGGGATTGATGGAATTGACGGAGAGTGTGATGACGATCGATGTGCAGTAGTGGCACGATTTCGCAGGTCCCAAAATATACACGTCTTGAACCCCCTGGATGTGTGATATTCTCAAAGATGGATTGCGCTTTTGTGCGCTGTCGAGGGGATATATTTCGAGTCGGACGAAAATTGAATGGGCTGGCTGATCCCACATGGAAACAAAGAGAAAAACAAAGGGTGAGGTGAGAATGACGGGTAAGAGAACAAATTCACCATATCGCATGGTTGCATTCTGTTAACATCTTGAGACATTCATCCGTAGTAGTGTTCCAGAGGTGACTTCCCCGAGTTTGAGCGATCGTATGATAGGGACAAAGGGAAGACGCCTAGATCTACATTGATTCGTCTAGCGCACAGAAAACAACATTGATTGAAATGGACGGCGGTGACGTAGTCAGTGTGACCATTCAGCATCTTTGTGTACTTCCTGAAGCAGGTTCAAGGCAAAAGGAACGAAAACATTGAAGCTCCCTTCCAGAAAAAAGGGACTTGGAATAACAAACATCTGGCCACGCTTCGGATCCGAATGGTACCATCAAAACCTCTAGAAACGAGCAAATCAGATGCTATGCTATAATTCAAGCAATACATGAAGTTGGTGTAGTCGTGCGAACGTTTCGTGGTTAATCCCTAAGGCTCGCAAAAGCTTCGTCTTGCTGCATTACATATCTGTACGATTGTGTCGTCCGACGCCGATGCAAGGTACATGCCATCAGTGACCCAAGCCACGTCAGAGTGTCCCTTTGGTGTGGCCGTGCAGATCCCATAGCAGTTCGTCTGTGGAGAGAGGATGATGTTGTCAGCAGCTATAAGTATGTAGACATGCTCATAATTTTTTGGTGGCAAGAGAGGATGTTGGGGACGTATCGCAAGATGTGGGAAAAGTCCTGTCTGGGCCGAAATTGAAAGCCGAGATGGACTGGGCGTGTACACGAAGGGTGGGTCTGAGTTGGTAATTCGACCGTTCGTAGTGCACGCAGGAGCTTGGATGACCTGAGATGAGCCTGGCTGCAGTGGTAGTACTGGTGGAGGTGGGACAGGGAGAGGAGGATCGACAGTTATCTTCTATCATCGTCGGTTGAGCAAATGGGTCGATAAAGTTAAAAGGGAAGTTAACAAAAATGCAATATTATATTACTACGAACGAGTTTGTGCAAGTGCAAGTGGCTTGCAGAACCAATATGGCCAAACAATTGTTCAACAAACACAAGCTCCCTCACCCGGGGACTATATACCCTTTTTCCTTGTTGCCTCAACGAGCTCGAAGACAATATATCAATTTCCGGATTTCTTGAATCCTGTATTCTTACTGACTGTTCAATCCATAGTTTCCAAATGGTCATTTTTGTGGATGAAATATCAAGGTCGTTTTTCAAGGCTGGCAGGTTCGGATCGTTCAAGCTCAAATCTGCCCCGGACATAGGACTACCCACTTCCAGCTGAGGCGTCTGTGAAGATCTATAGTTGAACATCGCGACTGAGGACAATAGGATGTTCCACAAACTCAGCGACGAGCTCGGAAAAAAGATTGGCAAGCACCAAGTCATTTGCTGGCCTCGGAACGGGCATTACACGAGCTTGGAAGAACCCAAGGTGCGGGAGCCACTCGTCTCCCCTGCATCCTCCATGTCGACAGCAACGTCCATGATAGTATGCTGTCGATGAGGCAGCCTGGATCCGAGTCAACGCTCACTGTCAATACGATTGCCATACAGGATAGTGGGCCTGGATCGGCATTGTCGCCTATGTTCTCATCCCTGCCACATGTGAAGGCGGTGAAGGCGGCAAAGTTGATGGAAAGGACACCATTTGCGATTGACGATGCAGACAATTATGACGACAATAGTGAGATACGGCTCATGGAGAAGACGACGATGAGGGATGGAAATGAAGTTTGGAGGCGCACGATTCTGGGCTTATGGACACAGACAACTTGGAGGTCGCGCCTGCGTAAGCAAGGTCTCCTTCGCCGTGTACTCATCTTTCTCACGCCTGCATATAGATCTCGAATGAGGCGAGATTCCACAGCACGTGACTATGTACTTATATAGGAGAGGAGAAGATTTGATAGGGGGACAGGTGGCAAGCTTTTATCGCTCTGACACCTACCGCCATCCCATCTAACGGATACATCGCCAGGAATTATGTTTTCCAAATTTCGCCAGAGGAAGACAAACGGTGGGTGCAAGTGTATACAGCTGGAATTTGCGGTAGTGATGGAGAACCAGCAGAGTCGAGTGGCAAGAAGTTGCTAGACCCGATGGAAATCAAGGCCAAGGAGGTGTGCTCAGTTGCATCTCCTAACAAGAAACGTGTCATGGGCAGTCACGAACATGAAAGGGAACGACATTGGCGAGTCCAAAATGGAAAAGAGGTGCGCATGATAAAGTATGAGGCACTGGGGACCATTCGGAGCATTGCAGTGTCAAATGGTGGGGAATGGATTGCTGGCGGGACGACGGGTGGTATGGTGGTGATATGGAACACAACCACTAGTCAGGAAAAGGTGGTCGAGTTCAGAGGGCACAGCTGTCGGGTAAATGCGATGGATTTTTCTGGAGACAAGATGCTCGTCGCAGCGGGAGCGGACGACGGGACAGTCAAAGTCTGGTCACTTCCAAATCACGAACGAGCGCTCTCATTTCAACACACACTCCAACGCGACAAGCCCATCACTACAGTCAAATTTTCGCCTAATAGTCAGTTCATTGCCACAGCCACGCACATCTCTGTACGGATTCATCGGAACAACGACATCCTCGACTTTCCAATCCGGGTCCCCTCCTTGCCCTTTAATAATCAAACTCTCGCATGGGCTAGCGATAGCAAGCTACTCTGTATAGTACGCGGAACTGGCGAGCTCAGCTGTTTCGACGTGACTTCTGGATCGACTCTCTGGTGCAGCCATCGCAAGAATAATCCCTATGCGGTCGCTCTGTCAAGCAACGGCACCTTCTTCGCAGCTTACGCAGGCTCAAGCATCACTTTCTGGGACGCTA
>JBBPTK010000489.1:0-14773 GCA_038094135.1 Spongiforma cf. squarepantsii
GACTCGACACTTGGATTTTCATGCCATCTTCGAGCTCCACTTCGAAAGGCATCTTGAGTCCGTTTGGTGAGTGGTCTACTGAGCACAGTCAGGGCTCATAACCTGTAGAAAACTCTAGTAGTCACTAAGGTAAAGTTGCTGTACTACGCTACGAAATAGTCAAAGCTTAGGTAATACGGTGGCTATGCTAGCGCACACCGTTTGCTGTCCATAATCTCCAACATCCCCTCTCTTCTTTGTTAAAAAGAAAGATGGCTCCCTTCGACCCTGCCAAGATTACCAGTACCTGAACAAACATACGATTCATGATGTCTACCCCCTGCCCTGCATCTTGGACCTACTGGATAAACTGAAGGGCACCACTATCTTCACCAAGTTCGATGTTTGCTGGGGCTACAACAATATCCGCATCAAGGATGGTCACCAATGGAAGGCAGCGTTCTCCACACCATTCAGCCTCTTCGAACCCATGGTCATGTTCTTTGGCCTCAACAACTCCCCCTCCACCTTCCAATGGTTCATGGATAACACATTCCGAGACCTCATTGCCGAAGGATGGGTGGTCATCTACATGGACGATATTCTCATCTTCTCCTCTGACCCCCTCACCCATATTGATCAAACTAAATGTCTCCTCACTCATATCAAAGACCTCAAACTACAGTTTAAACTAAAGAAATGCACCTTCGCCGCCACGGAGGTAGAGTATCTTGGGATGATTGTCCGCCACAATGAACTCACCCCTGACCCGGTCAAACTTGATGGTCTTTAGAAATGGCCTATCCCTACCTTCCCGAAAGAAGTCTGCACCTTCTTAGGGTTCACCAATTTCTATCATCAATTCATTGCACATTTCTCCCAACTCGCTCGTCCCCTTATTGATCTAACAGCCAAAAATTCCCCCTGGACTGTGGACATGGCTTCCATCCCACCAGTCAGCCTTCAAATCTATCAAACGCGCCTTCCTCACACCCCTGGTCCTCGTCCTCCCAGATCTAGCTCATCCATTCGCCATTGCATCGGACACCTCCAAATTTGCCACTGGTGGAGTCTTACTCCAAACCGATTCCAACGGTGCTTGGCACCCTTGCGCCTACTGCTCTTCCACATTCTCCCCCGCTGAACGAAACTATGACATCTTTGACCATGAACTTCTCGCCATTATTCTTGCACTCAAGGATTGGCAACATTACCTCCATGGATCTCCATTCCCTATCCAAGTCTTCACTGACCACAAAAACCTCACGTATTTCCGTCACCCCCAAAATCTTAACCACTGCCAAGCTAGATGGCTTTTGGATCTTGCTGACTTCGACCTTAAACTCATTCATGTCCCTGGGAAACTACTCGCCACCCCTGATGCTCTTTCTCGCCATCCTGATTTATATCCTGACTCCTCTTCTGACAATTCCTCGGTTACCTTACTCCCTGATTCCCTCTTCGTTAATCTCATTGATACTTCTCTACATTCTAAATTCATAGCTTCTTCCGCTGATGATCCTCTTGTCCTCACCTCCCTCCAGGCTCTTGATGGCTCTATTCCACCTCGTTTCTGTTCCCGCCTTTCTGACTGGCACTTTGATGCTGGTATTTTATTCTTCCACAATTGTGTCTACGTCCCTCCTTTCCTACGTACCCTTGTTGTCTCCCAATGCCATGATCACCCCTCTGCAGGTCACCCCAGTCTCCTCAAAACCCACCAACTTGTTTCCACTGAATACTGGTGGCTGGGTCTTGCTCACTTTGTTAATTCTTATGTCTCGGGTTGCTCTCACTGCCAACAGTTCAACGCAAACACTCATCCATCTGTTCTCCCTCTTTCTCCAATAAAATCCTCTGCCTCTCGCCCCTTCCAATCCCTCAGCTGTGACCTCATCACTGATTTACCTATCTCCTCTGGTTTTGATAGTCTCCTGGTCGTGGTCGACCATGGGCTTAGTAAGGGGGTAATTCTCTGCCCTACTAAGAAAACGGTCTCCGCTGAAGGCATAGTCAACCTCTTTTACCACAAGGTTTATCTCCACTTTGGTCTCCATGACTCCTTAATCTCCGATCGAGGCCCACAATTCGCCTCAGCCTTCGCCAAAGAACTCGGAAAACTCATTGGCTATCGCCTTGCCCTCTCTACTGCGTATCATCCCCAATTGGATGGAGAGACTGAACGAGTCAACCAAGAAATTGAAACCTTCCTTCGGATCTATTGCCACGACAAACCTACCAACTGGTCGGAACATATCACTTCTGCTGAATTCGCCCACAATCACCGCCCTCACTCTGTCACTGGCAAATCCCCGTTCTACCTCATGATGGGTTTCAAACCCAAACCTCTTCCCACAATCCTAGCCGTCTCCCCTATCCTGCTATTGAAGAACGAATTAAAATCCTTTCTGCTGCTCGAGATGAAGCCCTAGCTGCCCATGAACTGGCCTGACAAACCATGAAAGCCCGCACTACAAAAGGGTTCACTCCATGGACTAAGGGAGACAAAGTATGGCTAGAAGCCTGTAATCTCCACTGAACCTTATCTCCTCACAAGTTCCTTCCCAAAT
This sequence comes from Spongiforma cf. squarepantsii, assembly GCA_038094135.1. Classification (NCBI taxonomy): domain Eukaryota; kingdom Fungi; phylum Basidiomycota; class Agaricomycetes; order Boletales; family Boletaceae; genus Spongiforma; species Spongiforma cf. squarepantsii. Next base: position 2,550 of record JBBPTK010000489.1, read on the forward strand.
GTGAAGGTCCATTCCTGATTACTGAAGTCCTATCTCCAATCACCTACCACCTAAAACTTCTGAAAACTTGGAAGATCCATCTGGTCTTCCACGCTTCCTTGTTATCATCCTATCGCAAAAATGACGTCCATGGTCTGAACTTCCCCGCACCTCCACCTGACCTGATCGATAATCAAGAAGAATATGAAATTGAAAAGATCATATGCCACCGCAGAACACCACTCCACTGCTCGTTTCTCATTCGCTGGAAGGGTTATACCCCTGAAGAAGACTCCTGGGTTAATGAATCTGAACTCAAACATGCACAAACACTCTTGGATGCTTATAAACGCCTTCACCCAAAAGTCTTTCCTCCATCCTCCCCCTTCTCACCGTGCTAGACGTGTCTCCTAGTGAGTACCTCGCACCCTATGGCCACCCCCATTGTCTTCACCTCTCTCTAGCTTGCTCGAAGGACATCTCACCTTGAGCACCACTTCCTTGTCCTCAATACTGCCTGTAGAATTCCTGGCCCTCATGGCACCCCCATGGTAGGACAACCCACCTAGGCATCATCTTGGACCCTTGACCCTACCTCCTCGCTTCCCCCTCATGGCCTCTCCGACCCCCACTGCCTCCTGAACATGAGGACAAAAACTGTTTCATCCTTCCTTGACCCCTCTCCCTGACCTGCGTTATCAAAAGTGCAATATCTCCCTCAGTTTTCCCACGGATGCTTCGATTCTTGCACCAGCTGAATCCCCTCGATCTAGGCTCTCCATCGCCACCTTGATCACCTTGATCGCCTCTCAGCATCCTGAGATATCTGTCATTCTTTCTAGATCATCCTCTCCTTATTGTCTGACTTTCTCATTGTTGTATCTCTTGATCCATCCATCCGATCCCTCCGATCCCTACTCAACTAGGATCTTCTCTGTCTCCTCTTCCTGCTGCCACCTCAATCTTGACGATCGGTGTATCCTCTCTTGAGATATTACCTCTTCTTTCTGTACTCTCTAACTTCAACCTGTTTCTTACGCCCTCTCTCTTTGCTCCCCCATTCTCTTATGAGTCTTTGTTGTCTCAACAGAGCTCGACTCTTAGTATGGGGGTAATGTTACGATTTATCCTTAGTACCTGTGGTACCCCTTATTTTCCCTGCTTGCTACTCTCTTTCCTTGATCCTTACATCGACCTCGCAGACCCCCACCAAGTAGGTCTATTAGTAGTTATTACATAGCCTCTCTTCTAGCTAGAGTAGCACTTGTACCCTTAGCCTAGAACCATCTTCCTCATGGAAGATACTTGGTCTTCTCTTGCAATCTACCTTGAAACCTCTCAGAAACCTTGTGATCAAGTGTCCACTTGTTCAACCTTGAACCCTTGATCTTTTACCAAGTCGCTTGTTTACCTCGACGTGACTCTTCATGAGTTCCTCAGTAACCAAGCTTAACACCACCTGTCTGGTCCTATCATTAACATTTTCTGATCATCCTCTTCCTCAGTCACTATGTCTGTCTTTCATGACAATCTGTCTCATACTCTGTCTCGTGCTTCAGCACAACCATTCCCATCCATCAGTCTTCTCCATCACAACTCTGTCTGATCCCATCTGGAACAAGATGTTGATGACACAGAGTTCATCTCCTTCACCAGGCAACCTCCTGCCAACCCCCAAACTCCTCAATCAGTCACTCCAACCACACCTTCCTTGCATTATAGCTGCATCTGACTCACTTCTTCCAAATCTGACTCCACTCCTCCATCTGATCCACTCCTCACTCGGCTGCATCCATTCACACCTTAGCCAATTCCAACTCCTCATCCCGATCCTCCATCCACACCAAGGTCTGCAAACCTGATACATTTGATGGATCCAATCCCTGACTCCTCCACACTTTCCTAGTCCAGTGCAAACTTAATTTCCAGGACTGCCCTAGAGCTTTTGCATCAGATTGTGCCAAAGTCACATTTGCACAATCTTATTTAATGGGTATGGCCTTAGAATGGTTTGAACTGGATATCCTCAGCTCCACCCCCTGTGCTTTCTTTCCTCTCTGGGTTGATGACTACCCATAGTGTTTAAAAGTCTGGTCTGGTCTGGTTTTTTGGCTTCCTAATGAGGCAACTGGACTGCAATTGGTTGCAGAATTTTTCCAAATAAGGCAACTGGACCAAAAAAGACCGGTCCATGCGGTGTCTGCACCTGGTTTTCACGCTTCGATGTGGCTCAATGAAATGTAGATATGATTCCTAGCTAAATTCTGAGCTACTAACGTTGAAAACCGGTCAAGACATGGGCAAGATATGAGTATTTTCAGCAGACTTGTCATTTTTTGACATTCAAAAATGGTTTCCGAGTGATATATGCCTCAAATAAATCCCAACAAATTCGGAAAAATTACCAAATATTACCCGATATGGTAATATACATAGGAGGTGGCTGTACACCGGTTGCAACTGCAGTCTTTTTCCATCTGCAACTAATACAACCAGCAACTGCAGTCCAGTTGCAATCAGTTGCAGTCCAGTCCAGTTGCCAGTTGCACTACCAGTTTGCAACTAGACTTTAAAACACTAACTACCCATCATTCATCTAGGAACTCAGGGACAATTTTGGTCCACATGATCCTGTTGGAGGTGCTGAGCATCTCTTGGATAGTCTTGTTATGGAAGATCATGAGAAAATCAAGGTCTATTTGGTCGAATTCAATTGGTTAGCAGGTCAAGTGCACAATTATGGCACTGGCACACTCTGCCATGTGTTCTACTCTGGTCTTTCTGACCACATCAAGGACAAGATCTCACACCTCAGCAAACCCGCCGATCTCTGCAATCTATGTTCCCTAGCACAGACCATTGATGCCAGATACTGGGAACGTCACTCAGAAGAGCTCAGACACCCCCATGGATCTCCTCCTATCTCCTCCACTCCTGACATCAACACTTCCAATTACTCCTCTGACATGTCCAACACACTCTCTGATACCTCCAAACCCATTTCCAAACCCTCTGAAACCCCATCTGATCTCCTTGTCAATGATCTAGATGATCTCGATGATTTGATAATCCTGACATCCCCAATGTTACAGTTCAAGTCAAGACAAGAGGCTGTGTTGCAGACGAATCCTATTTTTCTTTCATTCCCCTTGACCCACTACTATTCTTCTCACATGCAACAGCCACCCATGTTAATGTTTAATTCACTCCAGAGTTCCAATGTTCTGGTTCCTGCACTTTCGGACTCTTCCCACACTTCTGGAAGTGCTTCTATCCATTCTGGAATACTTTCCCACACTTCCAGAATTCCAAAACCTCAGAAGGACAGAAGATATCTTTCAGAATTATTTCCAATTGTATTTCTACTGACATGAGTCTTTCTCTTTCTGGTCAGTTCAGACTCATGTTAGCTCCACTTCCCTTTCCCAGTTTCCATACATGCTTCCATAACCAGTCTTGGTCCATGCTACCTGATTGTACTATAAAAGACCCTTGTACCTAGTGTATATATGGTAAGCTAGTTCTATGCAACATCAGCATTGTTACTAGTCCCTTGAGTCTCCTAGTGTGAGATAGAGAGATCTTGCTGCTTCTCAGCTTTACCTTAGCTTGATGTGACTCTTCATGAGATCCTCACTAAGGCTATTAACACCGAGCTTGAGTTCCTAGTTACCACAAAGCTCAAGGAGGATCTCACGAAGAGTCGCATCACTTGAGTAAAGGTAATGAACAAGAGGATGTTCTCTTAGTCACTCTTTCAGACTAAGGTCACTAGATAACTGAGCTATAATTGTGCAGAACTAGCTTAGTTCTACTGGTACAACAGGTATGGGTTTTTATAGGTATGAGTCGAGTGCACAGACCAAGACGAGAATAGAAGGTGTCATTCAAGAGGCAAAGATGGAATGAAGGGCCTCGTGTATCTGAAACGGCAATGGAAATGAAAAGGTGCATGTTGTTGAAATGTGCACCGAAAGAAGGGTGAAACAATAGCGGAAATGAAATGGGCGTGTTGTTGAAACACGTACCGAAACAATGGTGAAACAATAGCGAAAATGAAATGGGCATGTTGTTGAAACACATACCGAAACAATGGTGAAACAGATAGCAGAAATGAAATGGATTAGTCAGAATCGGAGGAGGCGGTGAGAAGACGAATATGAGAAAAGGTGAACTGGGAGGGGTTCAAAGAAATGAAAGAAGTGTAAGACTTGTTAATGACACAGCCCTGCATCTGCACCTTGACCGTAACATTACCCCCATCATAGAGTGGAGCCACTGGAACCACTAACATCCTACACCGAATCTCCACCAGTGTTGCGTTCAATTGCATCAGCAACATCCCGGTCCTCCTGGTCAGGTGGTTGATAATCCTCGTCGTTGTCCGGACAGTCCCGTTCCACATGACCAATATGGGAGCAAATGCAGCAAGTGTGGAGGGATGGGCAGTCATAACCGGGGTGTCCAGTTCCATGGCAGTGGTCGCAAGCATAATTGGGGCAGTTACAGTAATGATGACGTGTCGACGTGCACACAGGACAGGGGAGAGAGGGAAGTTGTGCAGTCGAAGGAGAATTTCCATGACAATTTCATTCGGATTGGGAGGTAGATCGTCTGGGAGCAAGGAAAGCCAGTTGTCGAGATGGGGTAGGGGCGCTGGAAACAGAGGGAGGATATGGTTGATTTGGTGAGGTTGTGGCGGATGAGCGTCCCCGACGACTGCAGCTACTGCGGGAGGATGTAGGAGAAGATGATGGTGTAGAGGTAGTACAAGTGGTTGAAGAGGAGGGTTGGTGAGGTCAATGGACGGAGGTCTGGCTGAACAGATGGCCACCTGCCTAGAAGCGATGGTGACGTCGACAGGGGGTAAGGTGGGGGCTCTGACGTGTCTGGATGGAAAGGGAGGAAATGCATTTGGGTAACAACGAGTGGCTTCCAAGGCATAGATCTCTTGTTGATTGGTGGTAAGCGACATCCACCAAGGGCACATTGGATCCCATAGGTGGGCAGGGTGGATAGTGGGGATGAGATCGGGGAAGCGAGAGTGTTGGAGAGACTCCAAGATGAGGGGTTGCATTTTGTTAAGAATAGAGGAAGAAGTAACATGAAAAGACAAAGTGGTAGGGGTAGAAGAGGACATCTAAAAGGTATGGTGCCAAGGGCAATAAGAGAAATGACAGAAACAGGAGTGAGTTAGACAATGATTGGAGGGTACTTTGTTGAGGAATCGGAAGGCAAAGTGAGAGAATGGTCGTTTGGTTTGAAGTCAAATTTTGTTTTATGGAGATGATAAGAGGAGGAGTTCATGGGGATGAAGGGAAATCGTGAGGATGAGCAAGTTTATAAGCTCTGAGAAGGGGCTTGGCATGTCCGAGATTCGCTTCAGGTTCCCATGTGTTTTCGCTTGATGGCCACCCTTTCCACAAAATTAAAAACTGGCGTCTTCAAATTGATCCGCAGTGGGCAAGGATATGGTCAATTTCGTATTCTTCTTCCCCATCAATAGTTTCAGGGGGTGGACGGAAGAAGTTTGGCCTGTGTTCGGCTGTTTCGTGATAAGGAGAAAGAAGAGAAGTGTGGAAGACATCATGGAGTTTCCATGTTGGGGGAAGTCGGAGGCAATAGGTGATGGCGGAGATTACTTGTGTTATTTCGAAGGAGCCTTCACAACGAGGGGTGAGTTTTTTGGAGGGGTATCGGAGATGAAGATTTGAATTATTTAGCCACACTTTATCGCCCACTTTCCATGGTTGGAACTTCGTAGTGATACGCTCCTTCATGTTTTGTTGGGCATGTTTATGGGCTTCTAAAGCTTCCTCCCTTGTGGCATTTAAAAGGGTTAGATGTTGTTCCAGGGCTGGGAGGAAGGTTTTCCCTAGAGGAGGGTATCTGCGAGGTTCGTATCCCAGGATTAGAGAGAATGGTGATACACCAGTGGACGAGTGGATGAGGGAGTTGTGAGAGAATTCAGCAAGAGGAAGGAGAGATGACCAGAAATTGGTTTGACCAGAACAGAAAATTCGCAGGTATGTTTCTAGTTCCTGGTTTACTTGTTCCATTTGGCTGTCTGTTTGGGGGTGGTAGGCAGAGGATAGGGAGTGGTCATAGTGTAACAGTCACGCTAGTTCACAGGCGAAGGCGGAGGCGAATTGTGGTTCCTGATCGCTGATGAGGCAGTCATGGAGGCCGTAGCAAGGAAAAACATGGGTGAAGAACAAGTTGGCAGTGTCAGCAGCGGAAATGGTTTTGAGACAAGGGATGAAAACTACCCCCTTACTAAGACCATGGTCGACCATGACCAAAATAGAATCAAAACCTGAAGAGGGAGGTAGGTTGGTGATGAAATCAAGGGAGAGCTGTTGGAACAGGCAAGTGGCAGAGAAGGAGAGTGGGGAAAGAGGGGGAACTGTGGGGTGGGTGAGAACCTTGTTTGCTTGACATGTGGCACAACCAAGGACGAAATGGCAAACAAAAGAGGAAAGACCTGGCCACCAATAGTCGCGACTGACGAGGTTGATAGTGCGGATGACGCTGGCATGGCCAGAAACGGGAGACTCGTGGAGAGACTGGAGGAGAGAGGAACGACAGCCGGGAGGAACATAGAGATGTTGTTTGTAATAGAGAAGTCTGTCCGAAGAGGACCAGTCATGGAGAGACGCACGAGGGAGAAGGGAGACGCCTTGGCGCATGGAGGCGAATGCTGCAGAGGCGAAGGGGTCGGTGTCGGTGGCAGAAAGGAGAGAAGAGGCAAGGGCAGTGTCAATGCCATGGACAAAAAGGGAGTCAGGGAGTAATTGAAGGGCTTGATTATTGGACGAGGTGTCAATGTCATCACGGTGGGACAGTGCATCAGCAGGGCCCATGGAGGTGCCAGGAGTGTGGAGGAAGTGAAGGGTGAAGTCTTGGAGGAAAAGTTGCCAGCGAGCATGGCGATGAGACAACTTCTGTGGTTGGCGGAAATAGGTGAGATTATGGTGGTCTGTCAGAACAGTGGTAGTGTGGCCAGTTCCCTGGAGATAGTGGCACCATTCCTCCAAGGCGTGAATGGCAGTGAGGAGTTCACGGTCATAAATGTCATAATTTCGCTCAGCGGGAGAGAAGGTTTTAGACAGGTAGGCACAGGGATGAAGATCCCCATTGCCATCAGCTTGCATGAGAACAGCACCGGAGGCCGTAAGAGAGGTGTCAGTCATGATGGTGAAGGGTCGGGAGGTGTCAGGGAGGAGGAGAACAGGTTTCTTGAGGAAAGCTGCCTTTAGTTGGTTAAAGGCAATGTCAGCGGCGGAAGTCCACATCCAAGTGAGTCCTTTCTTGGTTAAATCGAGGATGGGACGAACGATGGTGGAGAAGTTGGGGATGAATTTGTGGTAGAAATTGCAAAAGCCGATGAAGGATCGAGTTCCTTTTACTGAAGTGGGCGGTTTCCATTGTTCGATTGCTTGGAGTTTGCCCCGATCCATAATGAGTGATCCCCCACTGACAACCATACCAAGGAAGTCTATTTCCTTGGCAGCAAAGGTGCATTTTTTGAGTTTGAGATAGAGTTCATGTTCCTCAAATTGTTTGAGAACTTTACAAATGAGTTCCCAATGCTTCTCCATATTGTCTGCGTTGTGAATGCAGAAATCATCCATGTAGATGATGAGCCAGCCTTCGGCAAGATAATCACCGAAGATGTGGTTCATGAGGGTTTGGAAGTTGGGTGGGGCATTAGAGAAACTGAAGAACATGATGTTTGGTTCGTATAATCCGGACGGAGTGATGAATGCTGCCTTCCAACGATCTTCAGGGCGAATGCAGACGTTGTTATATCCCCAGCGAATGTCCAGTTTGGTAAAAATGTTGGATTTGCCACTGAGGCGGTCAATGAGGTTGGGAATGCGAGGAAGAGGGGCTGCATTCTTTATGGTGTGTTATATCGGTAGTCTTGACATGGCCGAAGGTTACCATCCTTCTTGGCAACAAAAAAGAATGGGAAAGCTTGGGGTGAAGAGGAACGGGAGATTCGTCCGTTGGCTAGATTTTTGCTAATAAATTTGTCGCACGCTTCCTGTTCCATTGGGTTGAGAGAGTACGTCTTGGCTACATGGGGAACAAAGGAGTCTTTCAAGGTGATGCTGAAGTTGAACTCTCTGCGAGATGGGGGAAGACGATTGGTGGGGGGGTCTTCGAATACGCTTCTGTAAGCAGCTAGTTGTGGTGGGAGAATGACTGTCTTTATCCCCTGTTCGATAGCCAACTGGGTAGAAAGGGTGGTTTTGTCAATGTGGTGAGGAGCGTATTGTTGGTTGTATAGGTAACCCAGCTCTAGTGTGGGATCAATTCCTAGATATCGGAGCAAGTAACGATGTGATACCCCATCGTCCGTGTTCTCCTTTCTTCTGAGATTAGGAGGAGAGGGGAAGGAGATTGTTCCGGTGGACCAATTGATTTGTGGATTGACAGTTCGTAGCCAAGGCATTCCTAAAATTACTTCCTCTTTTCCACAGTTTAATATGAGGAGGGTGATCGGAAAGGTGACTCCATCGACAGTGAGTTGTAAAGTGGTTTTTTGTCTGATAACCCCGTTTTTATTTGGGGTTCCGTCGGTGTTTGCTGCAGAGATAGGCAAGGTTAACTTGGATGTTGGGAGATTATGACGAGATACCAGAGTCTGGTGGATGAAGTTTCCTGTGGCTCCAGAGTCGATTAAGGCTTTTTGTGCAACAGATTTTGCTCATCCAAATGCAGAGAGGTGAATGGGGAGTTGTATTGATCTAGCGTTTGGTGAAGTACAGATTACACGAGCAAGAGCTGGGGAAGTAGTAGCTGTTGTCCTACCCTTCCCTTTCAAAAATCCTTGTTTGTGGTTTCATCCTCCTGGAATTCCTCGATCATGGCTATATCGACGTCAATGCCTGGGGTTGAGGGTTCTTCTTCGTCATAGACAGTTTGCAGCACTTTTAAAAGTTCATCCTTCTTGACCTTCTTATCAGTGAAGATCTTGTTCAGGTATTGCCCCAAGTCCGACATGGGTTGGTCTTGTGCTTCAATAGTCCGAGTCCATGCTTGGGGTCTTTGGTTGTTCGAGAGAGTGGTCCTAGGGGTACATCAGCAAATTTCAGGTGGGTTGTACAGACCTGTACAGACCTGTACAGACATTACAACCTCTACAGCTTCTACAGATATGTCCTCCTCTAGAGAGGGCTGTACAGGAGTATACAGGGCTGAAATATGATCAGAATAATCTGTGTACATATCTGTACATAGTAACAAAAGTTGTTAATAGTCTACATCATCTCTAACACTAGACCATCTGGATTTTAAAAAAAATCATTTTCTTTGCTTCATATTATACATGTACTGTATTACTTTACTTTATTTTCTTACATAGTAGTAGTAGTACTAGTATTCAAGTTACAAAGATCTCAATTAGCTATTAGTTCTAACTATGTAATCAATTCTTAGTAGTGAGGTCCCCCACTAATTGCCTAACCGTACACTACTTTGCTTAACATTACTATGGAGCAACAAATATACAAAAGAACTTGTATAGCAACTACTAGTGTTAGTAACCACTTGTGATATATAACCCATTAACACCAACTTCAATAAATTGTCTAAGTCTTGAGTACACTTAGCAGCTACACACTTTTTGTTCGCTTTTTTTACACTTTTACTACACTTTTTGCTACACTTTTGCTACACTCAATTTTCCCACAAAGAACAAAATTTTCCCACACTTTACATACTTGTTCAAATTTCATTTTCCGCACTTTCATAACCATGGGAAAATTTACATGATTCATCGAAAGTGTACACTTTTTGCTTCACTTTTGCTACACCACTCAACTGAATTTTCCCACAAAGAACAAAAAATTTCCCACACTTTACATACTTTTTTCGCATTTTCATGACTGTGGGAAAAATCACATGACTTCATCAAAAGTGTAGAGAGTGTAGTGAAAGTGTAACAAAAGTGTGTAGCAAAAAGTGTAGAAAAAGTGTAGTAAAGTATCAACATCTGACAGTCTGTTCTGCTGATGCACCTGGAGGGGGCTGGAGGGCCTGCTGGTCCTTATTGGGCGAAAGGCCTTTTGGGCGAACGACTGTTGGAGGCTGTACGTAGTTAGACTCCAGTCGTAGTAGAACGAGACTGATATATATTCACCTGTACGTAGTTAGACTATGGACAGGTGAGTAAATAGATAGTATGGAGTAGTAAACGAATGTCTTACCTCCAGTCGTAGTAGAACGAGACTGGAGGAAGTAGGAACGAGTGGAGCGCGAGTTTACCTCGCACAATGTCCATAAAAGGAAATGTACACTATGTAGCGTAGGAAGGGTAGTAATATTTAACGTACAGTCTGAATCTCCAACACACCCCCTCAGACTGGACGTAGGGCGCAGCCTTCGACTAGCTTGGTTATTCCGTCGCGTGCGAGTGGTTTCGTGAATCCGTCAGCAAGCATCTCGGCCATTGGTATGTATTCGAAAGCGATCGTGCCGTTCTCGACTTGTTGGTGCGAGATGTGGTACTGTACGCCAATGTGTCGTGTATGCGGGTGGAATCGGGCTTCTTTGGCGAGAGCGATGGCCCCAGTGTTATCGACGTGGACGGAAGTGGGTGGAATGGTGGAGTCGAAATGGCCGATGTCTGTGAGTAGGTAGCGTAGCCATAAGGCCTGTTTTGTACCGTGCGCCATGGCCATATACTCGGCTTCAGTTGACGAGGCGGCTATGGTGGACTGCTTCTTGCTGTTCCATGAGATGGCGGCGTTTCCCAGTTTGAATAGGTAGCCCGAGGTCGAGCTGTAGTCATCGGGATCGCATGCCCAGCTTGCGTCCGTGTACCTGATCAGGACGTCGGGGTCGACATTGTCGGCTTGGCTGAGGGTGAGCGCAATGTCTCGCGTGCCTTTTAAGTAGCATAGAACACACAGTAGCGCATTCCAGTGCCTTTTTCTGGGGTTGGCACTGAATTGGCCGAGTTGGCTGACGACATAGGCGAGATCGGGACGTGTGACAACGGAGAGCCAGGTGATGCCGCCAAGGACTTCGCGGTATGGAAATTGGGCCATTTCGGCCTTCGTTGCGTTGTCCTGGGGGCAATCGGCCTTGGAGAGGGTGAGATCTTTCTCCATTGGCGTCGAAACGGGAGTGCATGAGTCCATGCGATGGCGATGGAGAAGCGTGTTGATGTATTGGGCCTGCGAGAGTGTGACGGTTCGGTTCTCGTGGTCGTCCGTGAGTGCAACGCCCATGAGCCAGTCAGGATCCTCCTCTTTCATCTCGAAGAGGCTGTGGAGGAGTTTCCGGGTTTGGTCGAGCATGGTTTTGGCGTTCGCGACTGTAAGGGCATTGTCGACGTGGATCGCGGTGATGGACTTGCCGTTCTCGCTGGATCGGGTGTACACAGCATGGTCGGCTGAGGTGCGAACGAATCCAGCCGACGAGAGTTTCTCGTGCATGTGTTTATTCCAGAGGTAGGCACCCTGTTTGATACCGTAGAGACCCATTTGTAGTTTTGCGACCTTGTCCGTGCCGTCTTCGAATCCGTCTGGTTGATGCATGTAGATTTCGTGGTTGATCGTGCTGTGCAGGAAGGCACCAGTGACGTCGTCTTGGCATCGGTACCAGCCGTGGGCTGCAGCGAGGTGGAGAATGGTGCGGATGGAGTCGAGACGGACAGTGGGTGAGTATGTGTCACTGAAGTCGAGGCCAGGGATTTGTGAATAGCCTTGGGCGACGAGACGGGCTTTGCAGCGTAGGATTTCGCTGTTCGGACCATGTTTGATGACATAAGTCCATCAGCATCCGATGACCTTTCGATCGGTCGGTCGATCGGTCAATTTCCACGTCCCGCGCTTCTTCAGTAACGCGATCTCTTCCTGCATCGCTTTCCACCAATGGTCAGCATCAACACCCGTTGTGGCTTCCCGAAAGTTTCTTGGGGTTTCGTGACCATATGCAGCGAGGTATGCTGTCTGTGCTATGGTCCCGAGGGTTGTTGACTCAGTTGGTGTTTCCATTTCCTCGTCTGGCACTTTCTTTGCTTCTCGGTTAGCTTTCCGTTGTGCTTTCACTTTCTCCTGTTCAGCCTTTTGCTTATCAGCTGCTTCTTTCTTCCAGGATGGGTGAGTGACACGTTCGGATCGGCGAGGAGTCGGAGTCGGATCATGATCGGGTGGTGGCTGTGCAGCGACTGATCCGGTCGGTGCGGTCGGTGCTACGAGTGGTGTGGTTGGAGTTGAATCCGGAGGAGT
>JBBPTK010000490.1:0-14756 GCA_038094135.1 Spongiforma cf. squarepantsii
AAGTCTTATTCACTCACCCACCCTACCAACCCTTACCTGTTTTTACATCCAAGTAAGTACTCTATCCTCGAGTACTATCTGCCTCCCTTTCGTTCGCTGCTATAGAGAGTGGTCTACACTTTCTATATTTTTGTTCTCCCCATTTTTGACCTGTGTCGGTGATATATACTATGTTGCGAGACGAGGGGGCGAACGTGAACGTGAAGCAGGCGAAGAAAGTGCCTTTTTGTGAGCTCTAGTTTCCCTACGCATTGGCCAATTATTAGATAGGGGGCACGCTCCCTCCGCTCCTCTGGTCGTGCAAATGCCCCGAAGACCTCAAGGGTACTAATTCGCTTCAGAGTAAATCAAACTTCGACTCGACTTCGTAGCTCGACATCCCAAAGTCCTTCTCAATATCGGATCTTGAACCAAGCACGAGTCCCAACAAATCCGAGGTATATACTAGATACAAACACGACCATAATCTAACCGTTCCTCGATGCAATTTAATCCACACTGAGAACCGTAAGTCCGGGCCATAATATTACAATTCTTCCTCGTCACCGAACGGGTCCCAATCGAAAGGCTTGTCTTCAAATATATGGTGCCTTTTCTTCTTGCTGTCATCTTCCTCCCCAAGCTCGTCCTCTTCTTCATCAGACAACCCTGCGTCTTTCATGCCGTTCTTTGTCAACTTTAACATGCGCTTCCGTTCGTAATCGATTCGCCGCCGTGTCGATGGCTCGCTAGGAAACGGCGTCACAGGATTTGAAGAGATGACGAACGGAGACGACGACGAAAGTTCGTATAGCGGTAATGTTGAAGACGACTTCAGGAAAGTGAATCGATGGGTGGCTGTACATTCTTTGGGGCACATACCAGATCAGGATCTAGCTCCCCTTCCACATCGTCTTCCTCGTCGTCTTCCTCGTTCCCTCGCGCGGCTCGTTCCTTTTCCTCTTCAGCCTTTAGAAACTTTTCAAACGCCCCGATTCTATTCCACCGAAGGGTTTCTACGGAACCCATTCGTAGCGTTCCGTCGGGATCGGAGAGGGAAATGGAGCCGTTCGAGAGGAACAAAAAAGGCACGTTACCGACACCTTTACGTCCCTGGATCTTCTTCGTGTTCACTGTGATATGCACATGTGTTTCTGCGTCGTGACGCTATCATGTTTTTGTCACCTTACTCGGGATAGGAAAAACGGAGGCTACTCACGTAGACTAGACCTCTCGCGAGGTCACCCCCTTTTGGCCAGACCTTCGAGAGCGTAAAATCCTCCTCGGCCTCCCACTTCCACTCCTCGTCATCACTGTCACCGTTAAGCCAAAGACTGTCTTCCGACTCGTTCCCAGGATAATGATAAGGGTCGCGTACGGTCGAGGCCCTGACCCAGGTTTGCGCGTCCTTGATCTGACCCGTGACCCCCATTTTCAGCTTCCGCTGGATCTCGAACAAATGTCCGGCCGGATCAACCGATCGGACCTGTTTTCCCTTCCCAGAGGCCAACGCACGACGAGACGACCGTCGCAGGGTGTATGGTTCCTCGATTTCGTCATCTGCGGCGGGATCGAAGACGTACAAGATGAGTTTGCGCAGATGGGCAAGGGTGTAGGTGAGAGGAACTTGAACGATGCGATAGATACCGTCTTTATCGATTTCTCGACCGTCGGCGCGTGGATGGACTAGCTGGAGTCGGAGTGGGAGGTGTTTGGAGAAGGAGGTCGGGCGGGGAAGGGTGGTGCCCTGAGTGAGGCGACGGATGCGGCCAAATGGATTAGTGGGCGAGTCTGCGGGTGTCTTCCAGGCCGGCGTGCGTGGCGTCGTGAAGGTGGAGGAAGAAGATGGGAGTGGGGACGAGGGTGGAAGCGAACCGTTCAGCTGACGTCGTTTTGGACCACGAGAGGGCGTGTAGGATGATGCTGCGGTGAGGTCGTCGAGGGGGCGTTTGAGGACCATGATGACGAAAAGGTTCTTGGAAAAAAAAGCTGAGTCAACGTTGTCGTCAACAAGCGCGTAAAAAGACTCACCGCGATCACGTGGATATCACATGATCTTGTCAACTCTTTGGGGTTCATCCACTCCTCGTACGTCTTCGACAACTCATGTAACTGTGGTTGTCGTAAGTAGTTCCGGATCTATCGAGTCTCACTCAACAAAGAGTCAGTCGACACATACCCCTTCCCTGAATCAGACTGAGCCATGAATATGTCGAGCCTAGAATGATGATCGTGCACTCGCCCGTTCGTAGGGACATCCATTTCGAATTGCGTGGCTTTTACACCCCAAGTTAAGGGGAGAAAACGGGGACTAGGTTGGATCATGGAGGTGAGCGCTAGAGCTTAAGTACAACGACGCAAAAATAACAGGAATTCAAATGTAGCAGCCACATGCCAGACGCACTAGGATCAAGGAATGTAGACATTTCCATAGAATCCGCAGAACTAGGTCCGCGTCAGGAAGCGCCAGAGATTGTGATAACTGAGATTCACTGGAAACTCTGCCGCGGCATTGGTAAGTATTTGAAGGAGAAGTCATCACTCAGCTATATTGACGACTGTATTCAGTATGTCTACTTCCGACTGTCCATCACCTCCCTCGGTTGGCATACCATCAACTCTGCCAACTTGCGATGCTCTGGGCAATTCCAGCCCATCCGACGGTCTCTCTGCTCCCGGCACGACCATCAGTGTCTGGATTACTTGACGCGGAAACGCCCTGCAAGTGGCTCAAGCTCGAGGCGGCCACCCTGCGTCCACATCCACCTACACGTGCTTTCTGCCAAGTCAAAGCGAACCAGAACTAAACTCAACTTGAGTTGACGACACGATGTTGGTCTCACAGAGCGACTGCACACAGGCTTATCTGGCCTCTGCTAAGGCTTGACAGACGATACATGCACATCCAAGAACTCGTAGTCAAAGGGGGGGAAGAATTGCGGAGCGTGCGTGTGCGAGGCTCCCGATGAACGCTGCCAGTTATTTGATGATGTTGGAAAGTGGGCCATCGATCAAACGATTATCGATGTTTATTTTGATTGAATCCTCTTCGGGGATTTACGGATGATACATAGGCATCGGCATGAATCAAGGGAAGGAAATTTGATCCTGTATACTATTGACGGAAGCGCAATGACGGGACAACCGTAAGAAGTCGCCGTAAACCCGACAAGCACGAAGAGAACCTGACAGGAAAGGTATACAAATGACGGAGAATTTGAAGTCAAGGCACTCCTTTCAACGGTCGCTAGCCAAAGTTAAATTCCCATCGATCCCCGAACCATGCCGACAACGTCCAGCGTATTGTTTACGATACGCTCAATCGGACCTTCCTCCCCCGTGGGTCGGAGCCTAGTCCATCGAGGGGGTATAGAGGGGAGTGAAACTAACCCGTTCCAAAGCTTCAACGTCTCTGGAGCGGAGGGACGGTCGTTCGGATTCGGCTTTATCATCAAACGTACTAGATCGGCCAGTATGTCCAAGCCTTTAAACTCCTGCGGCAATGCGTAAGCTCAGAGATGGGATCGACGAGATAGTGGAGTCGCACTTCGACGATCTTCGTTTGATAGACATGTCCGAGGTAGTAGATGTCGAGTTTGAACGGGTCATAAGGCGACCCGGAGGTCTGTTCGGGGGCCTGTATTCGACCTAGTTCGCCAGTGACTAAGCGCTCTTGCTGCCCAGCAGCGAACTGCGTCGATAAACCGAAATCGATAAAGTAATACTTAATCTTGACGTCAGAGCGCTTGCTACTCGGGTGTAGTTCGTCTTTGCCGTTGCGCGCCAGCCAGGTATTCATCGAGTGCCAGCCGTCCTTGTAAAGATCAGGCGCCTCCATCAAAATGTTTTCCGCAGCACAGTCTCTGCACGGGTCATGATCAATACCACGGGAAAGCCGGGGAATACTCACCGATGTGCAACGTTCTGTTCGTGCATATATAAGAGTCCCTTGGCATGAAAGTCAGAAGAAAGTACAGATCGGAGAGCGATAAACCCAACCTCTAGAGTCTGGTTTACGAAATCGACGACTTCCCCAAAGGAAGTAAAGTTTGGCTCGTCGAATGGACGAAGAGCCGGCATGACGATATATCTGTACCAAGGATCTCGGTCGTCGGAAAAGATAGAAATGATAGGGATACAGTGATTCCGCTTGTCCTCGTGGCTTTCCGACGATCCAAGGCGCGAAGCGATCTTGAGTTCACGGGGATGAGTCCTATAGTCGATTCGTTTGATGAACACATCCTTCCCGTCTCGTCCTTCATCCACGGCATCAAGAAGAGCCCCTTTCTAAGTATCTTGGCGCCTGAGTGCGCAATCTACTAGATATAGAACAAAGAACTAACCCACTGAACTATACTGTCTTCGAATTGAGTATAGAGCGTGTCTACATGGAGCCTCCAAGATGGCTGCCACTTGGGATGATAACGTGGCCTGAGGGTGTATCCTTTGCTTTTGAAAAAGAAATATCTGTCTCTCCAAAAGATTTCATCACCTTCTAACTTGTCTGGTGTACAATCGGAATGTGCCATGATTTACCGGTGGAGAAGGTACATAGCCACAATTCTCATTCTCTCCCCCTCCCGAACGGTCCTGCACAACCCATCCAAGGTTCAAATCAGCTTTCTTATCTAAATACTGCCTACAGGACGGTGATCGATTTCTAGTTGCAAGACTTAGAGGAAGCTATGCTTGGCGTTATAGTTAATGGGGTTAGCAGCTTAATCATGGACCCACAAAAACTTTACACGAGGCTTGCGTATGGTTCGTCGTAACATCACGGCCTCGCCGACTTGGAGCCTTTCTGCTGTGAGTATTAATCTCACTCGTGGCTTGGGCGTGTTCGTTGATATCCTGGCACTGCCTCGAACTTGTTATAAATGTTCGATCCCTTACCACTACTTTACTACTTCTCTCTTTGCCACTCTTCTTGCCGACTTTTACGATGACTGTGACCTCATTTTCCGTTTTCTCCAGTATTTTCGGATTCATTGTTGCTGCTATATCCTTATTCGCGTTTCTTGTCAATGTATGCCGATCTCATCTCCCTAGCCATAGAATCAAGGAATTGGAGGTCCTAATGGACGAAACGGAGACGTTTTTCAACAAAGCCATTGAAGATGGCTTTCTCATAGAACCCGGCTTCGTTCGGAAGGCTGCACATCGCCTTGAAACGTAACTATCCAATTTATTCTGCGTCACTTCATCGCTCACTTCCCTCAAACAGCCTAAGGGCGCTGACGTGCTGCTTACAATCTCGCGCATACGGTGCCACAACCCTTTGTCAGGAATATCGCGAGCTTTTCCATGGTACTTCACAATCTATCGGAACTACATGCCACTCCTTGAAGAAGCTTAGGGCGCAAGTCGTTGTACGTTTGCCTGTTCGATTTGGAGTTGTGTCTGACCAGATTCGCTGTGTGAGTAGATCTCCAGCGAAGAGGGTCGCCGTAGACTCATGGAGGTGCCAATTTCACACCTCTGTGTCCCCGCTTCACGTGCT
The DNA here is from genome assembly GCA_038094135.1 of Spongiforma cf. squarepantsii. Lineage (NCBI taxonomy): Eukaryota > Fungi > Basidiomycota > Agaricomycetes > Boletales > Boletaceae > Spongiforma > Spongiforma cf. squarepantsii. The sequence continues at coordinate 5,480 of JBBPTK010000490.1, forward strand.
CCACTTCCTGACACTGAAAGCATTCCTATCGTAGTGCTTTCATCTCAGATTCCCAGAGCCTCTTCGTGTCCCCCTGTTCTTCAAGGATGGACGGATAGACATCAGATGATCACAGAGTGACTCAGACATATGAACAACTAATGCACCAATCGGTACATCAATTACTCGTATGTCTGTCACCCTCGAGCCTGGTGCTTGAGTGTTTTGGGCCCATGATTGCCGTAGCGATCATGTTACCAGCTTACATATTCATTCCCAGATAGCCTCTTGTATCCCTGGCTACGTTAAATACCATGCTCCTCAGCTATACTTCCCGTCTATATGCTTTTGCGATTGTTCCATGCGAATGTCCAATGTTCTCCCAGTAGTAAGCCCCGTCCAATATGTCAGTACTGGAATGCAAGAAATCTCTTGTCAGCGGTCCTGCAATGGCAAAGCATGCTGAAGACATCTAGCGGTCACGAAGACATCATGTCGTATCGTTAAAAAGAATCCACATCATGTAACCAGATCGTTTCATGCACACACCTCTCAATTGTTTTGAGTCACCTCCTGCTCGCCCATCTTGCTTCAAACCCCCTTCGCCATCCACGAACGTCAACAAATAAAACGTAGATCCAAATGCGATCAGGAGGAGAGAGGTCAAGCGAGATGATCTGTCTGCAATGGCAGTCACTACTTGCCCTAACGCTGCACACGATCACGTGCCAAAAGCTAAGCGCGACGGCCGGTACCCCGCGAAAAGAACGTTCGACTCGGCCCAACAAACGAAGATGACGACGGCAAAGCCGTCGAGTCCTCCAAGGTGCACCATCGGGGAAAGTTGAACCTCTATGTGCCCTTCCTCGTATGTCTTCGTTTTCCTGTCTACATTCGAATCACTTCACAAGCTATCGCAGATTTCTAAATACATTCATCCAATCGACCTGCTCAACCTTGCACGCGCATGCAAATCTCTCCGAGAGTTGCTGATGAGCAGGGCTTCCGAATTTGTGTGGAAGTCCGTCCGTCGCCAGATTCAAGGTTTGTCTGGTTGACCGAACCGGAATACGCAAGTTTCGTATTTTATGCTCGCTGCCACGTACGTACCAGACTTTTTTTCCGACAGTGCTCTTGATTCATGGATGAGCAGGGACGCGGGAAATACGCCAAGATGGGTCACTAGCGCATACGCCGCCGATATTGTCCAAAATGCAGAGAGATATAGTAGGTTCATGTGGATGGTTTTGTGTCAGGTTCGAGTGATTCATGTTTGCCCACAGGCTTTGTCCTCTTTCCTCTTGCGAAGACTGGATCAGAGAACGAGATGTTCTACCCACGGAAAAACTGAGAGTGAAGAGACATGTTGCGTTTTCGTTTGAACTGTCATCTGCTAGACCCGATTATAGGCCTTACGATGCGGGTCGAAAAGAACGATGAAGCCGACAGAGGCAAAGTACAACGAGCCCCCTGACAAACGCCGCTTTTTGAAGAGATTGCGAGCGATACGCCGAGTTTGTCCGTCTTCGCTCTTTTCTTTCCTATTCGTGCCTCATATAACACCACGATAGCACGTAGATGAATTGTCTCAACTGGATGAATCTTCGAAATCACAACATAAAGAAGAGGGAGAGTTTCAGAAAGAACGGGAATATTGGATACGCTTGAGTGAAATTTCCGATGTCGAGATGTACGAGGGATGGCACATGTCCCAGAGCAGCAAGGAGTCCCACATATATGTACGACTGAAAGAGACGAGAGTTTTTAGACCACTCAACGTGGATTGTTATCACAACACCGGGATGACAGTTTGGAAGATATGCCTGACTTTCGACTGACGCTACGATAGAATGGACCTGGATATGGCCCGAGTGACAACAAACAATGGGAGACTTAAGGCTTCAACGTTTCAACGACTGGAACGAACCGTTTGTCCCCAGCGTCAAGTACTGTTGACTGCAGCATATAATGAATCCATCACGGATGGGATATCACCGGACACACCGGCTGCTTGCTTTCCACTCGCGGATGACTTCTCTTATTTCCCCCGTTTCAAGACATCATCAAAGCCAAGGAACGAGCTCCGATGGGGGTCAAACAGTTCGATTCTGCGTTCGAAAACCTCCTACTTTAATCAACTAATGGAAGGAACGGAACGATTCCCAACTTGCGGAATTGGTTGAGATTCTTCTCACTTATAATTTCGAGGGCTCTTCTACTGTATGAATCAAACTATGGCATCAAGCGAGACGGCGCACATGAGCGTAGCCCAGGCCACAGCCTATAGACTGCAACTAGCCTGCGCGGTGTTCGTTTCGACTTGTGCGAGCAGCTATCCGGATACATATCTCGCCAGTGAATCACCAGACAAGCTCCTTTCAACGGTTACTAGCTAAAGCTAAATTCCCATCGATTCCCGAACCATACCAACGACGTCCAATGTATTGTTTACGATGCGCTCAATCGGACCTTCTTCCACCGCGGGTCGGAGCCTGGTCCATCGAGGGGGTATAGAAGGGAGTGAGACCAACCCGTTCCAAAGCTTCAACGTCTCTGGGGCGGTGGGACGGTCCTTCGGATTCTGTTTCATCATCAAACGCACTAGATCAGCCAGTACGTCCAAGCCTTTAAACTCCTGCGGCAATGTGTAAGCTCAGAGATGGAATCAACGAGATAGTGGAGTCGCACTTCGACGATCTTCGTTTGATAGACATGTCCGAGGTAGTAGATGTCTAGTTTGAACGGATCATAGGGCATTCCAGAAGCCTGTTCTGGAGCTTGGATCCTCCCCAACCTCCCAGTGACGAAACGGTCCTGCTTTTCCGGGGAAAACTGCGTAGATAAACCAAAGTCGATGAAATAATATTTGATCTGAACTTCAGAACGCCTGCGATTAAGGTATAGGTTGTGCTTGCCATCACGGGTCAACCAGTTATTCATTGGGTGCCAGCCGTCTTTGTAAAGGTCCGAACCATCCATTAGAATATTCTCAGCCGCACAATCTCTACTCACGTCACGATCAGTACCCACTGAAAGGGCAAATGTACTAACCGATGTGCCACATTTTGTTCGTGCATGTATACGAGTCCCTGGTCATGGTAATCAGGATGAACGCATGAGGTAAGGCGAGGAAACTGACTTCCAGAGTCTGGTTTACGAAATCCGTAACCTCTCCGGAAATGGTGAAGTTTGGTTCGTTGAAGGGACGGAGAACAGGCATGATGATGTATTGATACCAAGGATCCAGATCATCAGATAAGACAGCAAGTACGGGGACGCAGTGATTTCGTTCGTCTCTTCGGCTGTCGGCGGATCCCAGACGTGAAGCAATCTTCACTTCGTGTAAATGTGTTCGACAGTCGAGCCTCTTGATGAAGACGTCCTTCCCATCACTGCCTACTTCTGTCGCATCAAGAACGTCTTCTTTCTAACGCGTCGACAAATGAATCGTCTCCGTGTGGGAGGAGATACGACCTACCCATTGAAAGATACTGTCTTCGAATTCGCTGGAGATATGATCTACAGAATATTTCCAGGACGGTTGCCACTCGGGATGGTAGCGCGGGCGAAGTAAGTATCCTTTACTTTTGAAGAAGTGATATCTATTGCGCCAAAAAACCTCACCATCGTCTAACTCGTCCGGTGTGCAATCGAAATCCGTCATGACGAGAGTGGTGACACAGCCACAAATCATTCTTCAACACAGTCACCGCGTCACCATGGCCGTCACTGCCTACTGATATTTCGGGTTAGTGGCGCGCTAATGGACCGACGGGTACTCCAACACGAGGCCCATGTATGTTTCTCTTATCAAATCCTTGAGGCTGGGGCGTGTTTAGCGTCCTGTGCGGAACAGTTTATAAATGCCATGCTCACCGCAAGCACCTAGACTTCTGTATCTCTTTTCGCTTTGGGTACTATGAGCATAAGCACGTTCTCCATCTTCTCGAACATCTTCGGATTTGTCGTGGCGGCCGTATCCCTATTTGCTTTTCTCATCAATGTATTCCGGTCTTATCTTCCGAGTAACAGGATCAAAGAATTGGAGACTCTGATGGATCAGACGGAGGCATTTTTCAACAAGGCTATTGAAGACGGGTTGCTCACAGAACCCGGATTTTCTGGGAGAATCGAACAACAATTAAAGAGGTACGATCTGTTTTATGCTACGTGGCTACACGGTCCGAGTCTCATTGGCACCTTTCCCAGGCTAAGAACAACGACACGCGATTTACAATGTCGCGCGTACAGTGCCACTACTCTCTTTCAGGATTACCTTGAGCTTTTCCGAGGGACTGCGGATTTGATCGGACGCACGTGTCACTCCTTGAAAGAGCTCAGAGCACAAGTCGTTGTATGTTGGTGATTTGGCATTATAGAGACGTCATCTGACGACTATAATACGAGCAGACATCCAGTGAGAAGGGACGTATCAAACTCATGAAGTTGACTCGTTCCTCCTGTTCACCCGCTCCACCTCCTGGCGCTCAATCCTATCCCATTGCGATCCCTTCCAACAAGGTTCTCCGACCTGCTTCGTGTCCCCCAACACTCCCAGGTTGGACACCAGGTGATACACAATACGGTTTTTCTCAAGCGAGTGAGTCTCCCGGTACTACTTACAATCGTGGCATCCCTGTTATCTGATATGAATCACAATAGATACCTTCCGTGGTTCAACGCAAAATGACTAGACGTATGAACAATTGATGCACCAACTGATCCATCAATTTTTCATACGTCAGTCAGCCTCGAGCCTGGCGCTTGACTGCCCTGAATCCCAAGATCGCCACGAGTATCTGATACATTCGTTCTCAGATGGCTTCTTGAGCCACCTTTCTATCTCCAGTTGCTTTATTTATATCCCATGCTCGTCGTTGTGCTTTCTGTGTAAATGCTTTCGTGAATGTCTCATGTTCTGCAAGTAGTGAGCCCCATCTAATATGTTGCACTGTCACAATTTAGTACTCGAATGCAAGAAATCCCTTGTCACTGTCCTGCAATGATAAAATATGATACGCTGGAATCATCTAGCGATCATAAAGACAGTAAGCAAATCGTTTCATGCGCGTACCTCTCAAACGTTTTGAATCATTTCCTGCTCGCCCATCTTTCTTACCCCAGCCCCCTTGCCATCCACAAATCATAAACGAACGTCAACAAATAAAGCATAGATCCAAATGCGATCAGGAGGAGAGAGGTCGAGCGAGATGATCTCAGCCTGCAACAGACGTTACCGGCACTACTTGCCCTAACGCTACACACGATCACGTGCTATTTACGCGGCGACCGGCAACATTTCAAGTTTAATTTTCAACTGTGTCAGTTGAACCTCGACGTGCCCTTCTCGTACGTCTTCGTTTTCTTGTCTACAATGAGTCACTTCGCAGATTTCCGAATGCTTTCATCCAATTGACGTGCTCAATCTTGCACGCATATGCAATCTCTCCGAGAGTTGCCGATGAGTAGCAATCATGGACCCACAAAAACTCGACACGAGGCTTGCGTATGGTTCGTCGTAACTTCATGATCTTGCCGACTTGGAGCCTTTCTGCTGTGGGCATCAAACTCCCTCGTGGTTTGAGTGCGCTCGTTTCCACTATTTTAATACTTCCCTGCTTTGCCATTCTTCTTGCCGACTTTTACCTTATTCTCCGTTTTCTTCAGATTCATTGCGGCTGTCATGTCCTAATTCGCATGCCTTCTCAATGTATGCCGATCCCTCCTCAGCCATAGGATCAAGGAATTGAAAGTCATAATGGACGAAACGGAGGCAGTTTTGAGCAACACCACCGAAGATGGCTTGCTCATAGAACCTGGCTTTGTTCGGGATGACTGAACATCACTTCGAAACATAATTCAATTTATTCTGCGTGACTTCATCTCTCACTTCACTTCATTCAACCAGCCGAAGGGCACGAGTTATTGTATGTTTGCCTGTTTGATTTGAAGTTGTATCTGACCAGATATCCAGCGAAAAGGGACCCATTGACTCATGGAGGTGCCATGCTCCCCCGCTTCACGTGCCCCGCTTCCCGACGTTGAAGGCATTCCTGTTGCAGTGCTTTCATTTCAGATTCCTAGAGCCTGCTCGTGTCCTCCCGTTCTCCCAGGTTGGACGGATGGACACCGGATAATCGCAGGGTGACTCAGACGTATGAACAACTAATGCACTGATTGATACATCAATTCTTCATATGTCAGTCACCCTCGAGCCTGGTACTCTAGTGTTTTTGAGTCTGATTGCTGTAGCGTTCATGTTACCAGCTTTCATTTTCAGATAGCCTCTTGTATCCCTGGCTACGTTAAATACGATGCTCCTCAATTGTCCTTTCCGTCTGTATGTTTTTGCGAATGTCCTATGCGAATGTCCAATGTTCTCTCAGTAGAAAGCCCCCTCTAATATGTTTCACAGTACTGTAATGTAAGAAATCTCTTGTCAGCAATCCTGCAATAATAAAATATGCCGGAGACATCTAGTGATCACGAAGACGTCCTGTCATATCGTTGATAAGAATCCACGTATAAGCAAATCGTTTCATGCACGCACCTCTCAAATGTTTTGAGTTATCTCCTGCTCGCCCATCTTGCTCATCTCAACTCCCTTCGCCATCCACAAATCATAAACGAACGTCAACAAATAAAGCGTAAATCCAAACGCGATCAGCCACTCAATCACCCCTCCAACGTATTCGTCCACAAAAAACGCCACCGCAAACACGATCGCCAACAACACCAACGTCAACCCGATGGTCGCCTTGGCGACGTACGCGATTTTGAGCTGCGTCGCGTCAGGATAGTCCTTCGATATCCACCAATACTCGATGACGGTGAAGATGGCGGAGAGAGAGACGCCGGTGATGAAGACGAGGAGGAAGCAGAGGTGGGTGGTCGGGTACCGACCCGTATCAAACCCGGACAGGAATGCGAGACCTATCATGGCGACAATGGCACCGAAGAGGGCTAGTCGGCCAAGGATGCGTTCCTTTAGGTGGTGCTCGGGAGGCAGTCTGCCGCTGTGTCGAAGGAAACGCTCAATACTGAGCGAGATGACGAGACCCACACCAGTGATACAGCATGTGATCACAAAGAGCGGCTTCAAGAAGGAGGCACCGATGTCAGAGATGTAGGCGATGGCGACTTGGGTGGATACGTATTTGGGTCGCCCAGAGATGACCCAGGTCAGCAACATTGCAAGAAGGGTGCCGAACCATATGAATGCCGTGACCAACGGGAAAAGAATGAGGTAACGATGCCGTTCGCAGAAGGTCGTCATTCTACGTGGGTTTGGGATGCCGACATTCTGCCAATGCGTTGATTATATAGAAGCAGCAGGTCAAACCCCCGCAGCTCCACTGAGCTGAGTGAATCATTAGTGTTGCGGTTCCTCAGCTTGGCACTCTGATTACTACAACCCTTTCTGGGGTGATTGGGGGTTCGAATATAACGTGCCGCTGTCATAGGAAGCCCTGCAGTGCACACGCCGCATGATACATGTTTGAGGCAACTAACCAAAAGAGGAGAGGTGTTTTGATGCGAAACGACTGGTAAATTCGCCCGCGTTCAACCTTTCAAGTACTGAGTCGTGAAGATCTTACCTGTAACAATGTCTACTACACCTCCTGTAAAAATCAACGATCCTTTCTACCCTCGTTGCCAACATGCGTATCTGCACCCTGATCGATTTTCAATATTAAATGAGTAGGAGAACCAAACATCATTGAATCCCCCGCCGTCTCCCACCCTGCTTCAGCCAGAGACTCGGCGAAAACGGGTAGTCTCTCGCGAACCTCCACTAATGTCGACCGTAGAAGATCAGCAAGATCTGCGGAGCGTCCTAAATAGTATAGCTGTCGTGCGACTTCGATGCTCTGGATCCACGCCTGAAGTTGATCCATCGAGTGGTAGCCATTCTTGAAACAGACCAGGGAGGTAACGCGGCGAAAACCGTGCCCGCTTCCACGCGATATAAATAGCACGTATCGTTCTGCTTCGAAAACGTGTAACGCGGACATGATGTGCTCCGCAGTACAGTGGGATGTGATATTTTGAAATGACGTTCCGAGAATACAGCGACCGAGTTCCTGCTGTGTAGAAGCATCCCGTAAATGGCTTGGAGCGCCAAACAGCCTCTCCCTTAAGGCGACACGAGTTGGAGCGGGCGCCTTGCTGAATGCTCCGTCTGGTGCTTTAAAGCTAGTCCAAAGGATACAGGCCCGTTGCCTGTTAAGCGTGCGGAGAACCACGGAGCGAACAGCAAGGTAGTTGAGGAGCAAGTGGGCGCCAACCAAAATGAAAAGAATCGTATATGTCATCATGGGCGTGTTGACAAAGGGGATGAGAAGGGTGCCAAGCTGTACTCCATTAGCTGAATGATCTGGACGATGAAAGGGTGCTTACCAACATCCCGGAAAGTCCAACAACAGTCTCACGACTGGCGTCCTTTGCACTGACTTCACCTACATCACCCTTCCCGATCAACGGCGAAGCAAAATGGTTCGTAAGCGCTGCTTTCGAGCCGCCTGACACAAGCAAACATAGGGATCTCATCCCGCCACTTAGACATAGCGCAACGATTTGCAATGTGGCACCGGATGGGAACGCGGTGGAATACGCTGAAAGATCAACGGATCCGATGAAAGGAACAAGGGTATCTAGTACTGTGGAAGCATCGTTAAACACGTCGGCAAGGTATCGAAATGTTTTGGTCTCCGGATACAGAGATGTTCCGAAATAATATGCACCAAGAATGGCTAACGGTGAATATTAGGACTCCCGGATTCACACGGAAGGTTTGGCTCGATTGTGACTTACTTGTAAGCCGGGAGAAAACATCTTTCAGGACAGTCAATAAAAGTGCATGCGTTGCTGATACGGATGCGTCGCCAACGCCAACGCCTTGTGCGGCAAGAACTTGATGAGTATCTACGGTGGGGATAGTGAGAAAGACACGCATACCTTCCAAGGCACCCCGAGAAGCCAAAAGCCCTGAGAGTGAATTGCAAAACGCTTGTAAAGCGTTATAAATCTGATACCTGAGAAAGGGAACAGATATTTATGCTTGAGCGCACACCAAAATCATCCGGGAATTAGACACGATGCACGCACGCAAGGTAATCTAAGATACCCGGGATACGTTAATTTCAATTTCCCGCGGCATTAGAAGAGATAGACATTACCTGATGAAACACTTGAGGGGTAACCCGCCGGGAGGAAGAGCTCTGAAAGAAAACGGTACAAGGACCAGAGTCTAAGGTCCGTGAATCTCGAATTCTGGGATGAGAATGCCTATGGGTTA